>JASAND010010336.1:0-76122 GCA_030248195.1 Trissonchulus latispiculum
GAAAACTGATCAAAACAAAATGCTGTGTTTATTATTGAAACTTGCTATTTTCGTCAATAGTAGCCATCATTCGCTTAATAATAAGTAAACAAATAAACAAACACATTAAAACAAATTTATGTAGTTCTAAATAAGAAGGGTAGTAGCGGTTGTAGGTGTCAGTGGTGGCTCTGTATAGTAGGGTTGTAGCTTTCAGGAGGCTTCTCTTTGGGTCATAGCTTTCAGCAGGCTTCTCTGGGGGTTGCACAGTTGTAGCTGTCATAAGACTTCTCTTGGGGTTGTAGGGTTGTAGCTTTCAGAAGGCTCTCTTGGGGTTGTAGCTTTCAGAGGGCTTCTATTTGGGTTGTAGGGTTGTAGCTTTCAGAAGGCTTCTCTTGGGGTTGTAGCTTTTCTGAAGCTTCTCTCTTGGGGTTGTGCTTTCTGAAGGCTTCTCTTGGGGTTGTAGCTTTCTGAAGGCTTCTCTTGGGGTTGTAGCTTTCTAAAGAACTCTCTTGGGGTTGTAGCTTTCTGAAGGCTTCTCTTGCGGTTGTAGCTTTTCCGAAGGCTTCTCTTTGGGTTGTACCTTTCTGAAGGCTTCTCTTGCGGTTGTAGCGTTCTGAAGGCTTCTCTTTCGATTGTAGCGTTCTGAAGGCTTCTAGGGTTGTAGCTTTTCTAGAGGTCTGCTTTGGGTTGTAGCTTTTCTATAGGTCATTTTGATAGCCACTACCAGCCTAACACTAGCTATGTATAGCACCACCATTCCATATTGCTTGGGTTGTAGAATTTGCAATAGCCTTATTGATTAAACTGCAGCTTGCTTTCCTGTGTGGTGGGGAGTAAAAATTCGGGTTGTGTTTGGTGAAGGTCTTCTAGAGCCCTTCGCTTTAGCTTTCAGGTAAGCTCTTGGGGGAGAGGGAGCTAGCCTAGGATTGTATTTTGTAAAGGTCTTTGTTGATTTCAGCACGTTTATGTATGTGGGGGGGCTATCTATTAAAAAGATTGCAGGGTTGTAGTCTGCAAAGACTTTCAGACCAACGAGGAGCAACCTAGTAAAAAACTCGAGCACCTAATGAACAACGTTTCCAAAACCCATCTAGCACAAAACAACAATAAAAAAAATTCGAGCACTTTTTACCCCTTCCCCCCTTATTTCCTCATTTTCATATTTTGTACGAGTGAAAATTTGGCCGTTAAACGAGTTAAAACTAACTCGATCCCTTTTCGCGCCAGACTTAAAAGAGTTAAATGATTTCATTTTAACTAGCTGGGGTTAAACGAGTTAAACTCTTTTCTAACACGGTGCTCGCGCGAACAAGGGTTAAAAGTCACTCTTTTAACTCTACCTGCATTCGCGTGTACATAATTGGTTAAAATCCACGGAGTTAGTATTAACTCAACCCTTTTTAGCGCCGCGAGTTAAAATTAACTCCTTTAACTCTGCAGCAACTTTTTCCATTGGATTTTAACCCTCGATGCGGCACGGGGGTTAATCGAGTTAAAAATAAGGCAGGCCGCCTGAAGTCGCTACACTAAACCAAAAGTGGTATTTTATTTAATATTTGTGGCTTATTTATTTTGCTAATACAAGAGTTTTTTTTACACCAAAATCTTCCATTTTTTGGTTCTGAACAAATAAGTAACTATTACCGCTTTTGCAAAATAAGTAGTGTGGAATTATAATTAATATAAAAATGTGTTGAGGAAAGCTTCGAAAGTGATCCTATGAAAGACACTAGGAAATGGTCAAAGTTATTTCTTTTATGACTTTCGGTTTGGTTTGCTTTGACTGGCTGTTTCAAAACACATCCAGCTTGATTGGCCATTACGCTACATCACTAGAGGCACTACCTGATTGGTCGGTGCTTACACCCTGTCAACTTATTGGTCTTCAATTCTAAGCTATACTGCCTGCAAACCCAGCCAAAATATCTTCCAGCCAATTCGCAGATGATGTAGCCCTATGGACAAAGGGCAACAAAACAGTCATCAATCAACTCCAGCTAGCAGTCAACAAGCTAGTACGGTTCTGCGACACATGGCGAATCTTGCTCAATGGACAGAAAACAGTCGGAATCCACTTCACCAGAAAACGCAGTGACCTTGGAGTGTGCAATGGAGAAATCTTACAGATCGAAGTCAACGGCCAGTTCATCGAATGGGTGAAGGAAGCGCGGTTTTCAGGGGTCATATTGTGACCGAAACTGCACTTTCCGTGAGCATATCAAAACAGTCGAGCAGAAGGTCAAAACCCGGTACAATAGTCTTTACGAGCACTGGGTGGTACAAGCTGGGGGCTGAATCAAAGCTCCGACTGCAAGTATTCAAACGGTTCGTAAGACCGGTGTTGGAATATGGAGCCATAACTTGGAACTGCGCCGCCGCATCAAACAGGAAAGGATGCAAACTATCCAGAACCGATGCCTGAAAACCTGTCTGGGACTGCCAAATTATACCCCAACCGCCTGGATACACGAGTTGGCAGAAATCCCAAAACTGGAGGACAGAGCGAAACAGCTAACGAAGATGATGGACGGCGTCCGAACAAATCAAACGTCCAACCTATTAACCTTATGAACGCCTACTAGCCGCCGAATTTATCCCGCAGCCAGTGGGTCGCCGCTACCGCACACGCTACCGCAATGGACTAGCGAATAACCCACGATTCCAGCTTCCCACCTGACGCGGCCTGCAAAGCACCCCATCGACGCAAATCAGATTGAGGGATGAAGCATTAAGAAAACCAATACAACAGCGCCCGAAAAGCCTACAAGGCTCAGCGGGCGACACCCCCCCCCCCCCCACTTGAACTTGAACTTGAAGCTATACTGCCAATGTAGGATCAAAAACGTTTAGTGTATTATTTTGCCAAACAAGTTGTATGCATAAGTTTTCGGCGTGCTGAATTCGAATCAGAAGCAGTTTTCTGATATGATTTAGGCTTTGTTAAAAATTCCCATTCAACGGTATTGGAGTGTTGTGGAGCAATCCTCACTCATAGATCGAGTACACATCTGACATTTCTATGCCATTCTATGCTATCTGGTTTACAATCTAACTTCCAGCACGTCTTGACATACTCACTGTCTTGCAATGTGGAAAATTTCGGTCGATTCTGACAAAGCACTTAGCTTCCAAATGTCAGCAAATAAAATAGCTGTAAAACGCTAGTAGAAGTCACGTAGAAAAGCTTAAGGGGTCCATTTTTGGCCGAATTATCGACAGTCTCGATTTTGTTGTTTTTCACATGTATTTTGTAGTTTACATGGTATGTTTTAACGAGTTTATAAAATTTAATTCGGATCTCTTAAGGTTGACAAGTAATTTCAGCAGACAGTGGAAGTCCTCATGTGATGCACATGAACATAGCAAACGAAAAAGTAGTATATAATGTTTTCGTGCGCAAGAGAAATCTCACCAATGGCGAAGCGGTACGGTTTAGCGTCCACCTTATATTACAAAGACGATCTCAAATGGTGGCCTGTAGGAAACGGAATTTTAATTTATGCTTTTGAAATTTTGTAGTTACCTTTTCATAAAATTTTTGATGTTTGAGAACAGTCAAATTTGAGTGTTTTGTAAAGTTGACATTGGTGGTCTTTGATTAAATATTTTGAAACCAATTTAAAATTCTAAGTCCTACACACAGATCAGAGCTTGTGACAAGTCAATTTGAACGATACCAACTGATCTTCGTTAGCTTTGTTTGATTTCGAGATTTCTCTGGTGCAGGAATCCGAAAATTAGCAAAATTTTGAAAATTCGTGTTTTTGCAAGTAATATGGAAAAATAGCAACAAAACAAAGACACGCCAAATGTTCGATTATCTATTTGTGCACATCATTGCTGACTTACAGGTGAAGTTTGAATACAACTGTTGCAGCTAAAGTACACCCAGTTGGTCACAGTGGTCAAGCATGGAGGTATGATCAGCTGAAAATTAGCGATTTTTCAAATTTTTCGAAATATCATAAATTTTAAATCAATCAAAAGCTTTCATAGTGGGAACGTTTTACTTCTTGGACCATAGTCCACAAATGCGTCATATTCACGATATCGTCGATTCTATAAATGTCGTGGTCAAGGTTTTTGCAGTGTACACACTGGTCACAGTGGTATACTCATGAAATCACAAAATAAAGCTCTAAAGTAAGAACGAAACAACTCCAAAACTTAAACTCCATGTGCAGGACGTGTTACAAAGTTATGTGTGGAAATATATAAGCAGATAACCGTAACCAAGCAACTTGTTATATTGAGCTTTGCTGTGTACTATTATGCGACAATCACAATAGACTAATTAGCGTTTCCAATATCAAACGTTTAATTCCCTCGCACTCCCCCTTTTTGTATAGTCCATTTTACCAAAGGTAAGCTACTTTAAGTTTAAACTTTGGCTAGAAAAACCTATCCAGTCAAATTGCTGCGATGGTCTTAAGGTAGTTTGTGCGTCCTCTACAGTGTGTTTTGCTGATAGTTAAACATTTGTGCATAGATGCTTAAAACGGTTTAATTTCTACAAAATAAAGAATAAAACAAATAGTCTTCAACTAGTAGCATCTTGGTAGCATATAAAACAAATATTAACACTATTTAAAAGAGGAATCTTAAAGCACCGAAATTCATTCAAGACATTGAATTAACTCGCTGAGTGCGCGAACAGGGGTTATAATATTTAACTTTAACTCGTTTAACTCTACTCGCTTAACTCGCGCGCGAAAAGGCCCTAAGACTTATGTTTTCCAAACTTTGCACAATAGAAAAGTTATATATACGGAAGGGGTATACAAAAGAGTCACCTAAAAATAGCGGGCCCCTTAAAAAATAATAGCAAAACCAGATTTGAACCAATCTTCCAAAGGCAAGGATTCCCAAAGACCAGACGATTTCAGATGTTCCAGGAGATCCGAATCCTGCTGGTTCAGATACTTTTTCAGACTGTCAATCTGAAATAAAAAAGTCAAAAGGTCAAAAAAACAAATGTTCCTTGTCATATCTAACTACAAATAAACAAGAAATTAATATAAAGCAAGCAGGGCACTGGAACCTGAAAAACGTAACTCTGGGCCAACCGTAACTTAAAGATTTCAGGTTTCAAGCACAAAGTTTTCAAATCTACAAAAGTTTGATTATCCTGTGCATATATGTAACAAAAGTTTATGATAGCAAAAGTAAGAAAATGAAAGTGACTTATTGTATTAAGCCTGCAAATTATGTTCCAAACATTAAGGGTGGAATCTTGGGAGTACACCCATGCTGACATTTTTTAAAAACAGACGTTTTCGACAAATTAATACTATAACTTGAGCTTGGAGAGTCGTACAGCAATAATATTTATATCATTATGTTGCGAAAAACTAGCCCTTTTTAACTATCAAAATCATCTAGTTCCGTTCAGGCAAACTCTTGTAAGCCGGACAACCATGTATAATATACAGGCCACCGTTTTACTCTTCCTCCATGATCTGCCTATATCAATTTCCAAAACAACACAAAAACTTACACATACGTACATACCCAAACTTTTACATATGTCAAGCCGAATAACAAAACAAGCACTCACAAACTGAGCTTTATGACTTCTAAAAGCGCTAATCATATGCTTATAGAAGCACCGGGTCAACCAGTATTGGACTATGGGATCTTCAGACAGTTCTTCCATACAAGACCATATTGACAAAAACTGAGCAGAGGCAGAACTCGAATTGATCTGAAAATCAAATTTCAGAGACACGATAATAACCAAACGAAACGGACAGTGTTATAGTCAAGCGGGGAAAAACCCATTTTAATATGCGGGAAAAAACCCACTTCCAGTGTGGGCTTATCGGTATGAGCTATATAGGATTTTAATAGCCTATCTTGAAGAGCGTCAAAAATAACCCTAGAGGCTGCATTATTATTGTTCCCACTGCTTCCCTGAAATTTTTTGGGACTTTGAAATTTTCGAAAATTTTGGTCCGTCCAAGTGCCGAATTTGGCAAACTTTGGCTGACCAGCCTGAACTACTGGCAAGGTCTAGACCAAAGCGGATTGTATGTACCTGTAGGGCATCTGTTGGGCTTCATGATGATATATGCCACACTGCTCTAACCCCTCCGGTGAGACCTGGGGGTGACCTAGAGTTGGCAGGAAAAAACCCATCGGCGGGGAAAAAACCAACTTTTCAAAATTGAATATTTTTCTAACCGTTAGCAGGAAAGGTCAAACTAATACATACATTTGTTTAATAGAGCCTATAGATTAAATTGGTATAGGTTTTACCCGGGTTCGTTCTGTTATGGGTGGTCCAGGGGGTCTAAATCGGACATGGTGCCATTTCAAGCCAAAATTTCAATTTTGCCCAAAAATGCTTATTTTTGCCTTAAAATGGGTCTAGTTTGGCTTTAAATACAGGAAAAACACGTTTTCTACACGATAGGATGCTTAAACTGCCAAAAATAAACTCTTTTAAAAAATTTCCAAAATTTGCCTATGTTTACGTGTTAAACATACAAAATTTTCAAAATTCAATTTTTTCTGAAATTTTTCAAAAATGTTTGTATTTTTCGATGTAGACCTACTAAAAACAACCCGCTCTTTCGAATGGCACCGTCAAAATTGTTCTGGCACGCTTTCAGCAAAAAAATCCGGGTGGGTTTTTTTCCCGCCGATGGGTTTTTTCCCGCATTGGGTTTTTTCCCGACACGGAAAACTTTAATTTCTCCATAACGGCAGGGTCTAGAGAGACAAACTATACCTCATTCGAAAGCTTAGGGCAAACCCTAATTAAATATAGTATCAAAGTCGTGCTAACCCAAACCAGTCGAAAGTTCTGGTCCAAGAAAAAAAAGTGGGTTTTTTTCCCGCTTGACTATATACTTGCTGGGACAAAGACTCAATTTAGTTTTCAGGGGCGCGTTGCAAAAGATTCTCTAAAGTACCCTCCTAGGAAGGTGCTTAGGAGGATATCTAGGAGCTGTCTAGGAGGCAGTTCGATAACCTCCTAAACTTGTTTCAAAAGATTTCTCCTAAATTTAGCTGGCGCTGAACCTAACTTAGGAGAAAAGTCAGGAGTGGTGGACAGCATTCCTAACTTGGAGAATCTTTCGAAACTCAATTCTGCTCAGTGAGACCATCTAAGGTTTTCGGAGCTCATAGGCTTATCCTTCAAACTAGCCTGCAGCACACTATCTCATTGGCACCTTAATGAGTTGGGACGTTTCGGCGTCATTTCGTCATTCCTGTGTTAAACAGTTGGCTCTTAAGGTAGCGCTTGCATTATCGGGATTATCGTTGTAAGATTTGGACAGATTGTTCAACTTTGACGAAATCCTAAGTGAGGCTAGTCTGGCTGGCGGGTTAGCTTGTGACAAAATTTCGGTTCCTGGGAATTAATGATTGGATAGCTACCTTCACGGCTTAAAAAATCAAAATATTATTTGAGCTTCACATGATAAATTTGAATGCACAGCGCGAAAGAGCGTAAAAGTCTTTAAACCGATGTGCACATCAACGTATTTTCTATCAAAGGTTACAGGCGGTTGAATATATGACAAAGTTACGTCTACCATTCAAATCGCGAATGAGAATGTAAAACCACTCGTTCGGGAATGAATTCTCCAGGGCGTTTCACCATGCTTTTGTGTTGGATTTGTTCATTATTTTATGAAATACACTGTAGGACTTATTAAAAGCATAATATTTGCGCAAAACTGAAGTGATTAGTGCGAAATTTTTCATTTTGATTTTCTCATAAATGCTGTGACCAAACTCGCTCAAATTTTGCATGCGCGTTTATTGGAAAGGTACGCAGGGGCAATTTTTTAGTTCTTGTTTAAATTCTCTTTTATATTCCGTACTTTCAAAGTTTTCTAATATTCATAAAATACTCAAAACTGCATAAATCGAAAAACTGAAAACGCTGACCCTGCGTTAGGTTTTCTTACGCATTTGTGTAAAATTTGAGCTAATTTCATTCAGCCGTTAATGAATGACACCGGTTTGAAAATTTCAGCTTATCCCTCTTGTGTAAGTCGCAAGCCAAGCACTGGATTATTCAAATTCTATATTGCTTGCATTCAACGCCAGCTACTACTGCTGAAAGTTTGAATGAAAATAAACTCAGGAGAACCGTTCCCGGTAATGCAAGCGCACTCTTAAGCTTTATGCATCAGGAGCACTATGCTCTGCACGCTATCGCTTGACCGCTTTCACAGCGTCCCCATATTTCACAGCGTTTTGCTCGCGTAAGGTGCGTATTATAATTCTATCAGGATTCGCTACCGTTGTCAGATCATAGGGCAAACGCCCATCCTCCAGCAGATACATCTGAAGCCACATTTCCGGAGGGCCAGAGTCCAGAGTGGAGTCGGGTGGGATCATTCGCATCAGTTTGAGACTGTGCTGAAGCAGCTCACACTGTTCCCGTCGTTCCTGTAGGATGGCACTGGTGGCCTGCTTGCAGCATGGAATTATGCCTAAAAACAGTAGGCATAAAAAGACTATAACATGTTAAACAACACCGTATTCCCCTTGGGACAAAGTGAATACGTGAACGCGGTTGGCTTGATGCGGTTAAGATACTGAAATTGAAAGTGATAATATGCAAAATGAGTTGAGTTTCAGTCCTCGGTTACTTCCCAAAATTATTAGTTTTAGTTGAGTTGTAGTCGCTGACACTGAAACTGTGCTGAACTATTTTGGGAAGTGAGCCGAAACTGAACATGTTTTGAAACGCCAACTGGATTGAAACTGTAACAAATTCAATGATTTTGAAAAAACAATCAGAATTCTTAACTGGACTATGCCTTGCCTCAAAATTGAACATTTCAATGTTTCAGCTATATATTTCAGTTTATGCTTCAAGCAGTCACAGTTAATTTTACTGAACTGGAGGGTAAATTGAGCAAATTTAGAGATTGAGCGACAAATCTGAATATACGGAATCGCGTTTGACTCTTCTGTCTCTTCGAGTCGATCAATTACGAACCAGCAATTACGTTAGTTCAGTAAAAACTCCCCTGACGAACTAACCCAGTAAAATTTCATAGACAGTCAGTCGGTAGTTGGCTGGCAGTTCATAGTTTAGGCCGTAGTGAGCCAGTCTTGTCGCGTCCATAACGGATTCCCCCAGGTACTGGTCCAGGTACTTTTTGGCCTGACCATCGTGATGACCCAACTTATCCAGGTAGCGAGATCGAAAACTGTTGTCATTACTGCGAACCGTGCTATTGCTAGTTGCTGTTGTGGCTGCTACTGTAAAGTTGACGGCACCGGGGTACTGTCAGGTTCAGGCATATTGGATCTAAATCGAAAAAACTGGGAAAATTGCGTCACGTTTTAGAAAAATAAAGAAAAACGATCCTCTGCTCGGTAACGATTGATCCCCAACATCTCATCACAAATTGGAACCTAGTCGAAGCAAAGGTTCGACATCATGCGAGTACGCGAGCTACTCAGAATTACGTCTGTTTTCACGGCATAAACACGACGGGAAAAAATTTCCGGCTACATTTTCATTTCATTAAGATCCAATCTTCGGTGGAAAGAAATCAGCCGTTTGTTAGCCTAAAGAGGATGTGTCGAGCTTGCACTGCTTAACGTATAAGGCTCATTTTTCCGGCACTTTTTCTCCGAATATGCATAAAACCGGATGCTAAAGAAAGGAGCACAAACCAGAGAAAGGGATACGCATACAACCTAAGATACTTACTTCCTTACTTCTTACATACTTCCTAAGAGAATGGTGAGTGGTGACCATGCTTCAGAAAGTAATACAAACTAGGTTTTTTAGGCCATAGCTTAGGCCATGGCCTAAATTAATGAGTCGATGGCCTAAAGAATAAATTTTGGCCGTTAAGGCCATTTGGCCTAAAATTTTCGACGAAAACCCAGTTAAATTTTATTGATTTGTAAGTAGAAACAATTTTCAAAAAATTTTACGCGCCTTCGGCGAGAATTTATATATTTTCACTTGTATTTCTGGGCGGCGTCAGCCGCTAGCGCAGTTACATTGTCTATTTACACTTATAAATACACATCCAAGTTATAATTTCATTTACTATTATAAAAATTTCATCGAAGAAATGCTATTTTTTAATAGTTTAACATTATTTCTATTATTTTACTTTTGTTCTTTCTTTGGTTCTCTATACTCGTATGCTCCTACCTGTTTAAATTTTCATCAAAAATTCATTAATTCATTAATACTGTCGTGCACTATTATTTCTATGCCAACAAGGTTCTGTTTCTGTCATTTGACGGTAAAAACGTAGTTTTTCTGGTGTGTGAAACAGCGATTTTTGAATATACGTATAACGCATGAATACATGATAACTATTTTAACAATGAGTACAATAACGCGCAACCTAAAAATTAACAAAATTTGGATGGCCTAAAAAATTTGAGTCGCTGAGGCCATTTGGGCCACGCGAGCCAACACGCGACTACAAACGTCAAAACGTGCGCATCAAAACGAGTAAATAGTGATACATAGCCGCGCTGACGCATAGATCGCAGCTTCCAGTGGTAGTGTTGGGATTGGCCGAAATTTTCCTTGGTTGGCTTGGCTTGGCCGGAGTTGGAAGTTGGCCAGCCAATTGACCGGCCGTTGACTGTTGATTGGCCGTAAGTCAATGGCTGTTGTTTTGCTATTGGCCAACGTTGGCTAGCTGGAATTTACTATTTTTATTCCTCTACCGTGCTTTCTTATGCGTAAACTTAAACTTTATTCAAAATAGTTTATTCCAAACGTTAGGCTTCAATTCTGTTAATCCTGCTGGTGGACTGCAATGAATAGATGAGACGTTGACCACTAGACAAATTTAAAACTAAGTTGTTTAAAATTAAAAACTAAGCCACAATTAAAATTTGCACGTGAACACTTGAAAAATAACACTAGCTAGGTACGATAAATGAGTACGGATGCATAGAAAAGTTGAAGCTAAGTGTCGGTATCTTACGCAAGTAAACTACACATGTGCACAATATTATGCAGCAAAATTAAATTTTGACGCATAAAATCAGTAGATTTGAGCTTGGCCAACAGTTCGCTATTGGCCGGCCAACCCAACTGGCCCGGATTTCTTCGGCCAAAGGCCAATGCACTATCCAGTGGTAGCATGGCTCGACGCGCGTCTACGTATCCAATGCTTTCGTTGGGCGTCTATATACTCGTGACTGGAACTATGAATTCACTACTAAAGTTGCTACAGCAATCTAAAAACCTTGCTCAAGTATGTAAGAACTGAAACTAAGCAAAGCAATTTCTATCAATCTGGTTCAGTACAACTCCTAAGCTTATTCTAGGGAATTTTTCTTGGGGGGGGCCCAACAGTCCGAGGGGCAAGGAATTTTGGGGGGGGGGAATTTTTCGAAGAATATGCTAAAAATGCCGCTATTTTTCTGGTATGTACTGTAAAAGTTGATTTTTATTGCAAAAATAGGCAGATTTAGTGTTTAAAAAGGCAAAAAATGAGTAAAAACTTCAAACTTAAAAATTTTTGGAAATTTGGTCTTCTGAGCGAAGTTTTTAGGGGAAAATTTGGTACCAAAAGGGGCACCCTTTGGTTTTGGGGGGGGGCACGAATTTTGGGGGGAATGTCGTTTATGGGGGGGCACCCCCCCACTAGAATAAGCCCAGAACTCTACAACAACTTGACCAGTATTCCGTAGCTCACTTCGCTTCATGCATGAGAACGTGTGGGCTCCATTTCCGGTACAACTTGAAGGATCTAACTTTTCGGACTCATCCATCATAAATCAAAGCTGCTAAGGCTAGATATGATACAACACTAATTCCAGATTAATATTTTCGGGTCTCTCACGTCTGTAATTAGTGTAGTGAGTCCTTGCACTTAGTTCAACAAACAGAAATAGAACGAAGTTAGCAAAGTTACAGGGATATTTAGTGAGGGAACAAACATAGAAATACATAAACCTAAGTTCGAAAATTTCGTTGAGTACGACCCTAACAACCAATTGCAGCAAATGCACTATCATTCACAACAAGCTGGTGACTCATACGAATAAAATAAAAAAGCAGTGGAAAAGGATCTGCCAGTCAAACTAAAGATATCCCTAGGAGAGCAACAGGATTTATTGAAAATGCACAAAAACAGACAGATTAATGACCACATGACAAAAATAATTAAACCGACACATATGTTCCAAAAATCTAAATCGTGACGCAAGGGCAGGGAAAAGAATTTTCTGAAAATTATTGAAAAACGATATTTTCATTAACAGAACGCAAAAATAGGTCTCCATCTACCCTCAAGTGAAATCAATTGATGGACTTGATCATCGCAATCGCAAACAATTGGAAGCATATCCAAACAACTGACCAGCACAGAAAACATGATTTAGACAATTAGACACAATCTTTTCGTTAGCTTGAATATAGAAATCACACTAAGGCAAGACGAAGTTGGTTTCGAATGGAATCAAACGGGAAAACACGTCAGCTGCCACCAAGGCACCCAAATTCCAAATGAATCATCCACAACATTTTTTAAGAAACACATTTGCTCATAGCAGTAGTACTGGAAAAAACAACATCAACAACGTTATATCCTATACAAAGTTCAATGACATCAAGTCAAGACAATAAACAAAAAAGTTCAACAATCCGCTAGCAATCTAAATTGGAGAGAATTTACACGGTACTTTTACTCTGGAGTTTGGACTGCACCAGTTTATAAATTGCTGAATACCAGATGACTAACGGCCGCTTGCACCAAATCGGAATAACTTAGCTCCGAACTAAGCTATTCCTGAGTTAACTCGGAGTTAACTATTCTCCAACTGAGCTCAAGCTCAGGCATAAATTTTATTCCGTTGCAATACTCCAACTAGGTTGGAGAATAACTAACCCCGAGCTTGAGCTCAGGAATAAGGCTATTCTTGATGTTAACAGTTTATTTTCAAACTGCCCAACAGGCAAAAGCACCGCCTTGTTGCCAACCAATCAGAATAGTTGGAGAATAGAGTTAACCTTGAGCATAACTGAAGATTAGACTCAGGGATAAAGTTAACCTCCAACTTAACTAAAGAATAGTTGAAGAATAAGGATATCCCTGAGCTTACCAGCAAGTATTAAAAATTTGGGCACTGTTGTCCAATTGTCTATTCTTTGCTGGATATTAATGCTCATTGATGAAACCAACTTACTCCGAACAATGATTTGTCAGTATAATTGCATGATCCATAACTCAAATACTTGCGCTGGATTTTCAATTCTATTATTATCCTTTGAAATACCGCAAAATAATTAATTTTGACTATGCTAACTTTCTTTCAGCAGGATTTATTCTGAATAACCTGACTTTTAGGCGGTAGAACCGATGTTTACCCCTTATTCTTCAGTTAACCCTTATCAGACTCAGGGTTAAATTTCTGCCAGTTGCGGACTAAGTTATACTCGAGGTTAACTGGAGAATAAGTTAACCCTGATTGGTGCAACGAAATAGCTGGAGAATAACGACTTAACCCTGAGTTAACCTCAAGGTTAGGTTATTCTTCAGTTATTCTTCATTGGTGCAAGCCAGTGTAAGTCAGATTTTTTGAATGGGAAAATAGTATATAGTTAGTTCTACTATTTCGCAGCTATTCTTAACCTGGTCTGGTATAATCCAGGGTTAGAGTTCGAGAATTCCCACAAATCTAAGGTTTTTTTTCTGAAACCTGTCACTTGATCCATTCAACATTCAACACGAACACAATTCCATAAAACAACTAAACAGTTCAAAACAACAAAACAAAATTGTCAAACTAATAATTAATGTCCTGAACAAGGAGTAAACGGGGGGTTGTGCAAAGCCAAAAAAGTTTAAGTCAGGATTATTTCTTGGCAAACGATATCTTCATGGCATTATTTGGTGTAATCTTAAATCCCTGCAGAGAGTTTCGGGCACTACTGGACTGCTCCTCGGTTTCGAATTCCACAAAGGCAATATCGCAACGACCCGGGACCAGGCGGACTTCACGGAATCCTGGAAATCTAAAACAGATCAATCAACCATAAGACTTCTAAAAAAACCTAGAAAACAGGAAATAGAAAATACACAGCTGTCCAACCAAAACGAAATGAGAGAAATCAGAGTGATATTCCGTCAAACTTTTCTTTACAACAGTATCATACGTACTGATTAAACAGCATCTGTAGCATGGTTTCATTGGTTTCATCCGGGAGATTCGTGCAGAAGAGAATTTTGTTGGGCGGCTGTTCGAGGATGGCCGCTGGAACAATGGTACGCTGAGCCGTGGCTGCCTCTGAAAAAAAGGGAAGAACAAATAAAACATCATGAAAATAGAGGATACATCGTGGAAGACAAACAGTTTTGGGTAAGGATGTTATCTGCCACAAAAGACTCTACTTTCATCGAATCCTAACAAATCCTGAAAAAGGGAAATAATTAGAACACACATTCCGCACGAAATATATATTCATTTATTTATTTAGCAATTTATGTAGAGCACCATACTGCTATTTTGGGTAAAAGATTATTGAAAAATTATGTTTCACATTTTGAAAAATTGTTGTGTTTCATCGTGTTAAAGCAAGACTATATAACACATAGAGTCCAAGATATTCTCCTATAGGTTGGAAAAATAACCGCTAGAGGGATTAAAAAATGGTGGGAGAGAAGACCAAAAGTGGAAGATACAATGGACTAAAAGTGGTAAAAACAAACTAACATTAGCCTGTTTTCTAAACACAAGCGCTATAACTAAGATAAAAATGATCAAAATTGAGTTTCAGTACCAAAATACACGAGTTTAGACAAAAAATTCGGCGAAGCCGAAAAAAGCTTGAAATTTTTGATCAAAAATCCTAAAAAATTGGTAATTTCTAATCTAGGCACACTAGCCGTTAGCTGAAACTACCACAATCATTTGCTGATCCCCGCGGAGGGTTTCTGTAGCTTGATTGGTTGTTTGCGACCCCCCCCCCGCCTCCCAACAGGGGAAATGAAATAATCGCGTACTCTGAGCGGAGCACCGTTACGCAATGCAATAAAAACAAGATAGTGGTTTACTTTTCTTAATAGTGCACTTACACAAGCTTGATAGTACACAAGAGTATGACAAGCGTCATACGTTATGTACGTATTATCAAGAGTGCATAATTCTATTATATATTAGAAGAAGAGTAAGCCACTAGAGGGCTCCTCTTCTTGGCATTGCGCAACGGTGCTCTGACCACAATACGCGAATGTTCCCCCGTTTGGGGGGGGGTCGACAGGTATACCCCCCTCCGTTTGGTGGGGGGGGGTAGCCGAAAGTGGTCCCCGTTTGGTGGGGGATAGCCAAAAGCGGTCCCCGTTTGGAGGGGGGGGTCGCTGAAAGAGGTCACCGTTTGGGGGGGGGTCGCTCAAGCAGGCTAAGTTTTGCTCATTCTGATTGGCTGTTGGCGACCCCCCCCAACCGGGGACCACTTTCTGTGACCCCCCCAAACGGGGACCTCTTTCAGCGACCCCCCCAAACGGGGACCCATTTTCGAATAGAACAAAAACTACCGTAATCCTCTGCTCTACCCCCCCCCCCCACCAAACGGAGGGGGGGGGGTTTCTGCAATCTGATTGGCTGTTGGCTACCCCCCCACCAAACGGGGACCTCTTTTATGCTACCCCCCACCAAACGGAGGGGGTATCAGGGGCGGATCCAGGGGGGGTGGGGGGGGGCGGCCCCCCCCCGGCGCGAGTCGAAGGTAGGAAAAATTATGGGGAAAAAGAGAAAAAGGGCAAAAAACCAAAAAATTTCGCGCCCCCGGGGTATGCAATGTCGATTTGGTCGACCCCCCCCCCCCAAACGGGGGAACTATTGTGGTCGGAGCACCGTTACGCAATGCCAAGAAGAGGAGCCCTCTAGTGGCTTACTCTTCTTCTAATATATAATAGAATTATGAACTCTTGGTATTATGTTGTCGGCTGAACCCCTCCCCCTCCGTAAATTAACCCCCTTTGACACCGCCCTATAAATATAGAGAGTTCAAATGGAGGATCAGCAACTGTGTTAGTATACTTTCATGATAAAGTTGATGGGGAAAAATTGATGGGCGTCTAAAGCAAGTATGATTTGCATATTGTGAATTCGAATACGCAGGCACGTTCCCAATCCCCGTTTGGACCCCGTACATATACAGAGGCTGAATGAGAAGAAACCCAAGCTAATTCTAATTCTAATTTATTGTCAGCCAACAAAATTGACGAATGTAACAAGCAAAACAATTCACCAATATTTAGTATCAATATCAAGCTGCATCAATAGCAAGTATACAAATTCATGTTTCACCACATCACGTTATTGACCGACGATGGTCGAGTTGGGCCTATGACCCGTATTCATAAAGCGCTGGTATCCATACCAATGGTATCCATACAACTGGTATGGATACCAGTGGTTAGAAAACCAATTGGTTACTTTACCGAATTCACAAAGCTCTGGTTTCCTAACCATGGTTTGCATACCAGTGGTATGGCGGAAAAATGAAAAGCCCTTTCATGTTTAGTAGTGGTATGCATACCACTGGTATCCTTCGAATGAATAGGATACCAGTGGTATGCTCTATAATAGGCTGCAGTCAAGTAATAGGAAAAACTAAGCGATTTTGAATTAAGTAAACAATTATAATATTTAAAACTAGTTTCAAACTATTATGTTTGTTTTGATTTCTATGCTGGAATAAATATTAGAGAATTTATGCAGTTTGATTTTTAAGCCAGTAAAGACATAATACACTGCTTTTATATGATTAGAAAACTGTGGAAATGTCTCATTTCACCTAAATAATAATTAAAAAACTACAATTCATTTATTACAGCCCATACTCAGGTGTAAAACGTATGTCAAACCACCTCCAACGGTGGTTTGCAATTTTTACCATTGGTATGGTACCAACTGTATGGTACCAGTGGTTAAAATGTTTTATGAATTCGCTGTATGCCTGCGATACCACTGGTTAACCACTGGTACCTTCTTCCATACCAGTGGTATGGGTACCAACGCTTTATGAATACGGGCCTATTGCAGACTGCAGATACTCGACCACCAGCTCTCCCAAAAATTGAAAGGGAACTTTTTCTATGAAGTATTACTATGGTAAACGGTTGCCACTTACTATTGGCTTGTTCGGCCTCCTTAACTTTCGCCTTTTCAGCCTGAATTCGACGTTTTCTTTCCTAAAAAACATCCAAAGCAAATGTCAACAAAAACACGAAACAAACAGTTGAATAAACAGACGGTAGGTGCAAAGCTGCTGCTACAAGTCTGAAAAACGCAAATAGCACCACAAAGTTAACGTCTCAAACTATCAGTACAGTATAATCACACCCTACTTTTGGTTTCGTTCAAGCTAATTGAAGACGGGACTTTAAATATGTATTACATTTAAATTTTCGTTGAAACCTGTAGCTCATATATACATTTTATGGCTGCAAAACGTATATTGTGAGATATCATTGACACATTTTCAATGAAAAAGAAGAAACTTTTTCGGCAGCAAAACAATAAATACACAATACATGTATGGCAGAAGGCACTTTTGTCTGTTTTACCCTGGACTGCACCAATATAGTTTAAGAACAAGTAGGAAAAATGCTCCTTGCAGTCGCATGTAAAATGCAATATGAGCTATGAGGGTCAACATTAAATGTGTCAAGGACAAGATTTAAAACGTCTAATATGAGCCAGCATCTAAATCGGTAAAGGACAAGCTGTAACTGGCTAATACGAGCCGCTACGTTTCTCTTGGGCTCATATTGACGCTCGCTGCCGTGGTTTCAACAGCTTAGCATCACGACGACATCTTACCATTTTGCCTACAGACTCTTTACTTTTATTCACAAGTCTCTGAACAAATCCTCATCGATTTGCGTAATATCAATAGCTTCATGTAATGTTTGGTTACAGATGTCCTGCCTGAATCTAATTTTGCCAGCTCAAACACCGAATTTAAGGTATCTGAACACTTTATACAGCTAAAGTTCTCCCCTTTAAAGTTGAAATAGGTGGTATATATTTGGCATATACCAGTTTTGAAACACTGAAATACTAGAAACAAATGTATAAAGCTCCTGTAAACCAGTACTTATAGTCTTCACTATCGGCTCACTGTACATAGCATTTATACAACAACAAAATACACAACTGATCTGCAAAATTTGATGTGTCCAGCTATCCACGGTGTCGTACGATTGACTTTACTTATTGTATCAAGATCACACGTATGTCAGGACAATTATGCATACGTATATATATGCGAATTTGAAAAGTGCAAAAGAGTTAACTCAACTTAGTATCCTCGCGTCAATATGAGCCCAAGAGAAACGTAGCGGCTCATATTAGCCAGTTACAGCTTGTCCTTTACCGATTTAGATGCTGGCTCATATTAGACGTTTTAAATCTTGTCCTTGACACATTTAAATGTTGACCCTCATAGCTCATATTGCATTTTACATGCGACTGCAAGGAGCATTTTTCCTACTTGTCCTTCTTCTAATTTTTGGGAGCGCCGCCTTGTTAAGGCTCCGAAACTCCGAAAAACGCTGTTTTAGGTGGTATGACCAATTCGCATGTCCAATAACATTTGTATGCCAAATGTCAGCCTTCCAGCTATATCCAGTCGCTTGAACCAGGAACTGGTTCAACTTTGAACCAGTTGAACCAGATCTGGCCAGCCATGCGTCGGATCCCCAAAATAACACCACCAGTGAATTCCCCATGCCCAATAAGCTTTGTATGCCAAATATCAGCCTTCCAGCTATCTCCAGTCGCTTGAACCAGGAACAGGTTCAACTTTGAACCAGTTGAACCAGATCTGGCCAGCCAAAGGCCGGATCCCCAAAATAACAGCACCAGTGGATTCCACATGCCCAATAACCTTTGTATGCCAAATATCAGCCTTCCAGCTATCTCCTGTAGCTTGAACCAGGGACTGGTTCAACGTTGAACCAGTTGAACCAGATGAACCAGACGGGATACGGCGTTGACAGTATGCTGTATCTCCAGTAGCTTGAACCAGGAACTGGTTCAACTTTGAACCAGTTGAACCAGATCTGGCCAGCCATGGGTCGGATCCCCAAAATAACACCACCAGTGAATTCCCCATGCCCAATAACCTTTGTATGCCAAATGTCAGCCTTCCAGCAATCTCCAGTAGCTTGAACCAGGAACTGGTTCAACTTTGAGCCAGTTGAACCAGATCTGGCCAGCCATGGGTCGGATCCCCAAAATAACACCACCAGTGAATTCCCCCTGCCCAATAACCTTTGCATGCCAAATATCAGCCTTCCAGCTATCTCCAGTAGCCTGAACCAGGAACTGGTTCAACTTTGAACCAGTTGAAACAGATCTGGCCAGTCATGCGTCGGATCCCCAAAATAACACCACCAGTGAATTCCGCTGGGGTTTTTTTACTGGGGGGGGTGGGGGGGGCGCCCCCACTTTTTGGGTTCCCCCCTCACTCGACCTCTTCCCCCCCCCACTCGTTCCCCTCCCCACTTTTTTGGGCTTCCCCCCCACTCACCCTAAGGTGCCCAGAAAATGCCAAATTTTTAGGATTTTTGGTCAAAATTTTCAAAAATTTTCCGGCTTCGCCGGAATTTTTTCGTCAAAAATGGTCTATTTTGGTGCTAAAACTCAATTTTTGAGCACTTTTAAGCTTAGTTATAGCAGTATATGTAGAAAACAGGCTTTTTATACTGTATTTTTGGCATTTTTAGCCCATTTTATTCCTCCCCCACTTTTGGACCTCCCCCCACTAGTGGGGGGGGGGCGCCCCCCCCCAATCGTCCCCCCCCACTTATTTTTGCCTAGAAAAACCCCTCCCCATGCCCAATAACCTTTGAATGCCAAATATCAGCCTTCCAGCCATCTCCAGTAGCTTGAACCAGGAACTGGTTCAACTTTGAACCAGTTGAACCAGATCTGGCCAGCCATGGGTCGGATCCCCAAAATAACACCACCAGTGAATTCCCCATGCCCAATAACCTTTGTATGCCAAATGTCAGCCTTCCAGCTATCTCCAGTAGCTTGAACCAGGAACTGGTTCAACTTTGAACCAGTTGAACCAGATCTGGCCAGCCATGGGTCGGATCCCCAAAATAACACCGCCAGTGAATTCCCCATGCCCAATAACCTTTGTATGCCAAATATCAGCCTTCCAGCTATCTCCTGTAGCTTGAACCAGGGACTGGTTCAACGTTGAACCAGTTGAACCAGATGAACCAGACGGGATACGGCGTTGACAGTATGCTGTTGTTGTTGTTGTTGTTGTTCCTGGATCATCTGGTTAGGAACCAATACGATGGAGCGGGCTAGAGCCGCCCCACACCCCGAAGGAAGTCCACCACTGATACTGGGGCCTCCGTAAGGATCGAGAGGGATGGGTTCATCCCCAGGTGCCTGACCCGGGAGGGAGTGTGCGCAGGACAGTCGAGTAGTAGGTGCTGGAGGTCTTCACATTCATGCCCGCAGTCCGGACATCTGGGACTGTCCGCCATTCCAATTCTATGGCGGAACGCTCCAAGGATAGTGCAGTGCCCGTTGCTTCGTAACTGGGCCAGCACAGTTCGTTCCTGTTTGGACAGGCCGCTTTCCAGGGAGGGGTTGGGTACAGATCCGTTGGCGTAGATGCCAAGGGGGTCGGAATTCAGGCGCTCCTGTCTGGTTATTTCTCTGAAATGCCGTTTGATCACGGCCTTGGCAGTCGCATAGTCAACGCAGGCCTCTTGCTGGTCCAGATTTCGGGATGCGGCCTTTGCGGCTTCATCAGCCGCCTCGTTTCCGGCTACACCGATATGGGCAGGGATCCACTGGAAGGATATATGGCAACCCAGGCTGGAAAGTTCCACCAGTTTTCCCCAGATATTATCCAGCAATGCCGAGCCACCGCAGAGGTTTGCGGTCGACAATTTGGCAATGCTGGATTGGGAGTCTGTGCAGATCCGGATCTCCTTCCAGTTGGGATGGCGGTTCCGGAGAGCCCAGGCTAAGCCTGCATCAATAGCTACGAGTTCGGCCTTGTAGCTTGAGCAGACACGTCCGGCAGGGCTCAGGATACGGTCTAGTTCTTCACCACTCGGCGCCGTGACTACAGCTGAGGATCGACCGTTGTAGGTACCGGATTCTGCTGAGCCATCAGTCCATATTATAGTGTCGGCCGGCGGAAGACGATTAAGTGTCTCCTCCACCTGTAGGCGGACAGTTTCCGGGCTAGCGTTTCTGGGGGTGAGGGTCCTCAGCGTAGAGTAGAAGGTGGCGTTGGCGGCTGTCCAAGGCGGGTGGCTAGGCAGTTTCAGATTTTCTCGTTGGCACATATTCAGACCAGTCACTTCGCTGGTATTGCTTCCGATCAGACGCCAGGATTTCTGGGATTTCAGCCTCTGTTGTACTTGAGCCTCCGCGGAGGCCCGCCTGGGGTTATTTCCTGTCAGCCGGAGAGATTTTTCATAGGCACAGGCAGACAGTTCCTCTGCTCGCAGTCGAAGCGGTGGCAGATTTGCTTCGGTTCTGACCAGATCGGCGGGTGATCCAGCATAGCATCCGGTAATTACCCTGGCCACCGAGTTTTGGATGGTTTCTAGCTTAGCCACAGTGCTGTCCGACGCAGAGGGATACCAGGCAGGCAGAGCATATTCGATAATTGATCTGATGTAGGCAATGTATATCAGGCGGAGGTCATCTTTGGAGGGGCCCCACGATCTTCCCGCTACTGCGCTGAGTGTGGCAAATATTTGTGGCCTAAAGCGGATGAAGCATCTATCTATAGAACTCTTCAAGCTTTAAATTGGACTTTGCTTTTTGACGGAAAAACGGTAAACGATATGTGGCTGATATTTAAATCCATTAGTTTAGATTTGATTGACAAATATGTTCCACATAAATTTGGTGGGTCTCGCAATGGTCATAAGCCAACTTACTCTAATCGTGTAAAGCGTCTGCTAACTAAAAAGTTACAAGCTTTCAGGCGTTATAAAGCTAACCGTACTGTACATTTGCGCAATGAATACAAGTCTTGGGCGAACAAGTGCAAAGCTGCTATTAAACAAGAAACTATGAGTAAAGAGTCAAGATGTCTTGGCAATCCAAACTCCAAATATTTTTTTAAGTTCGTTAAGAATTCGCTATCGTCTAGCCGGAGCATTTCTATGTTGGTGGATGGGAATAGTCAAATAACTGAATGTCGAGAAATGTCAAATGCCTTTGTTACTCAGTTCTCTTCTGTGTTTGTAACGGATGATGGCATTCTGCCAAATATGCCTGATTTGGATGTTGAGCCTGATGATATTAATTTGTTAACAAATTTTACAATTACTCGCAAGCATGTAGAGGAATCAATTGGTAAATTGAAAGTGGATTCCAGTGGGGGACCCGATCGGCTTCCAGCGATCTTTTTTAAAAAATTTGGCTCACTTCTATGTATTCCCTTGCAACTTCTTTTCCAAAAATCTTTTGAGGAGGGGGATATTCCTGATGATTGGAAATTAGCTAATGTAGTTCCCATTTACAAGGGGAAGGGCAGCCGAACCGCCGCTGTAAATTATAGACCGGTTAGCTTAACCTGTATTTGCTGTAAGCTCATGGAACGTATTTTGCGTAACTGTTTGTATGATTATTTTTGTTCAGCCGGGTTTTTGTCTAAGACTCAACATGGATTTATGTCTGGGAGGTCAACACAAACACAGTTGCTCAGCTGTGTACATGATTGGGTTACGTCTATTGATGAAAAAGTTCCCGTGGATGTAGTTTACATTGATATCAGCAAGGCGTTTGACACCGTTAGTCACTGTAAATTGTTGTACAAATTACGTAAATATGGGATTCCCCTAAGTTTCTGAAGTGGATTGAATGTTTTTTGTCAGGCCGTTCTCAGACTGTTACTGTAAACGGGGTTAGTTCTATGTCATCTAGTGTTATAAGTGGTGTCCCCCAAGGAAGTGTACTGGGACCTCTTCTTTTCCTAATTTATATCAATGATTTAGTAAATCGTGTCATATCCAGTACTGTCAAAATATACGCCGATGACACAAAATTGTATCTCCCATGCAAATTTGACTTAGATAACGGAAGCTTGCTACGTGATATCGAAAACGTCTTTAACTGGGCCAATGAAAATCGATTAAAAATAGCCCTTGAGAAATGTGTTCTTATGCATTTTGGTTTTAATAATCCCCATCACGTTTATACCGTCGAAAATGTAACTCTACCAGCAGTTGAAACATTTAAAGATCTTGGAGTGTTGATGGATAACAAGCTTAGTTTTTCGGAGCAGTGTGCATCTGTTAGTGTTAAAGCCTCTACCCGCGCGAACCTCATTTTTAAAGCTTTTAAGACCCGGGACCGGGATTTTCTTAAGGCTATGTTTATTACCTATGTTAGGCCTGTGCTCGAATATAATTCTGCTGTTTGGTCTCCTTTTCTGCTTAAGGACATTAATATTTTGGAAAATGTCCAGAGGCGCTTTACAAAGAGAGTCCCTGGCTTGAGTACTAAATCTTACTCCCAACGTCTTGAAATTTTGGGTTTAGAATCGCTCGAGTTACGTCGTGTGAAAGCAGACTTATGTCAATGTTTTCGTATTGTTAAAGGGATTGATAAGGTTGATTTTTCTGACTATTTAATGTATAGGGATGATACCGGTATGAGAGGTCATACACTAATGCTACAACCAGCGTTTTCACGTAGAAACGAAAAAAAGAACTTTTTCAGTAATAGGGTTGTAAAAGTTTGGAATTCTCTCCCCAATGAGTGCGTGACTACTGAAACACTAGCCTCCTTTAAACGTAAGCTGGAAGGACTCAACCTGAGCGCATTCTGCAAGATCGCTTGATATGCTTTAATTATATATATATTGCACTTTTGTTATCTTCTATGTATATATTATGGAATCACGTAAGCAGTTGTTTGTGCAACTCTGTGAATATCCTGTTCAGTAAAGCGTTTTATTTTTTGTACGACTGTACATGTGCTTGCTTTGTTTGCTGAATAAACCAGTTTGTTTGTTTGTTTGTTTGTTTGTATTCTTTTCCGGCAGCGGGTTTTCAGATTCTTGACGTGAGGGGCAAATGACAAATTCCAGTCCAGCGTTACCCCCAGGAATGATGGATTCGGATCGTAGGGGACTGGACTACCACAGATGGAGAGGCTGGGGTGATGGTTGGCTTGTTTGTTGTGGGCAGAGAAAATGCAGCATTGACATTTTTCAACGTTTATGACTGTTTCATTTTCTCTCGCCCATGCTGTGATGGAGTCCAGGGCTTCCTGAACTTTCGCTTCAGCTGTCCTGATGTCTGGATCGGAGCACCATACCGCCACGTCGTCTGCATAGATGCTGCCTTCGACTTCCTCAGGGAGCTGCCGTAGTATGTCGTCGATGAACACGAGGAAGAGAAGTGGAGACAGGACAGAGCCCTGTGGGACACCTTGATGGAAGATTCTAGGCATGCTGAATGACTGATTCACGCGGACCCGGCCTTTTCTGTGGGTGAGGAAGGACTTGATCCATTTCACCATCAGCTGAGGGACTCCTTTTTGGATGAGCTTCCACAGGATCCATTCCCTTATGGCCGTGTCAAAGGCTCTTGAAAAGTCAATCATGGCCAGAACCGTCCGTTTGGCGGGGGGTCGCTTCTGAAATCCATCCACCGCAGACTGAGTGAGCCTGCAGATGTGGTCTTCTGTGGATCTCAGCTGGCGGAAGCCAGCCTGGACGGGGGTCAGCTTCTGATGATGTTCTAGCCACCACTGAAGTCTGGATTTGACCATACTTTCCAGCAGTTTTCCCAGACAACTTGTCAGGCTGATTGGTCTGTAGCTTGTTGTCTCAGCAGCCGGTTTACCCCTCTTCAGGATAGGAATGATGTCGGCTACCCTCCAGGGCTGGGGGATTTCTCCCTGCAGCCAGGATTGGTTGAAGAGACTGAGTAGGTATAATTTTCCAGCTTCCGGCAAGTTGATCAGCATTTCGTTAGTGATACCATCCCGTCCAGGGCTTTTGCCAAGTTTCAGGTTGTTCAGGGCTAAGTCCAGTTCCAGTCGTGAGAAACTGGATCACATCGGGTCTTCTTCGCCGTTCCGGAACCGGCTGCTGAGAGACTGCTTCACCTCGATCCTTTTCTTCTTCCTCTGCTCGGTAGGCTTGACGTAGCTTACACTGGAATACTGCTGGACGAAGGCTTTGGCTTTGCCTTTGTCTCCGACTACCACTTTGCCGGAGCACAGTAGAGCAGCGTTTGGAGTTGAGCCGGATTTTCTGCCGACGATAGCATTGATCACAGACCACACTTTCCTGGGGTCTGTTCTGGCACTGAGGGTCGAGGCAAAGTTTTCCCAGCATTCCTTTTTCAGACGTCGAATGGACGCCACACAGTTCCTCTTCGCTTCAATCCAGCGTTCTCTGGCCTCCGGACTGTCCATGGCCGTGGCTCTGGCTTCTCGACACTTTCTTACGTATGACAGTATGCTGACAGTATGCTCATCGTGTTCAGCGACCCCGATTTACTATACGTATATGGGTACCAGCCCAAGGCCGAAAAACGCTGTTTTAAATGGTTTATAGACCAATTTCTTTGTTGACAGCTTGAACTCGGGGCTGGTTCACTGTTGAACCAGCTGAACCAGAAGAACCAGGCAAGATACGGCGTCGGCAATATGCTCATCGTGTTCAGCGATCCCGATTTACTATATATGGGCACCACCAAATGACCGAAAATAGCCGTTTTTACGGACTTTTCCCAACTTTGACCCTGCGCGAGGAACCACGGGCGCCATGGGGCCTGAGGGTCACATCCATCGGTTTTGGCAGTATGCTCATCGTTTTCAGCGACCCCGACTTACTATATATGCGCACCACCAAATGGCCAAAAAACGCTATTTTAGACGACTTTTTGACAATTTTCTGTGTTGGGAACTCGAAAAATTTCTAAGTCCAAACGTCGATTTTTCCATTTTTGACCATCTGTAAAAATCGACCCAGAGCGAAATTCGGAAATCAAACATAAACTTGATCTGGACCATCGCCTAGATAATCAAAAATTAGTATGGAAAAATTTTTCCTATGGGCCGTTTGAAAAATCGGTGTGCGCAAAAATCGCCCTATAAAAGTGGTCGATACAGAGGAAAAAACCCCACTTTTAAACTTGTATCAAAAAGTCGATTTTTCAAAGTTCATTTTTTCCGGGCAAGTTTGGTATCATTCGAAAGCTCTTGGCCTGGAGATTTCAAAAATGTAAACTTTAGCTCTCAACTCCCTACCGTTAATTAGTTTTGGCTAATTAACAGTTTCCCTAATCCGCAAAGTGCCATTATAGCTCATATTATGAGGGGCGCTCCGCGCACCCTCATGATAACAGCGGAACAGCAGACAACTAACAACTCATTTCCCATTAAAAATAAGTCTTCTGATATTCCACAGCTATTATTATTTATAAATATTATTATTATTATAATTATTATTATTACAAGTAGGAAAAATGCTCCTTGCAGTCGCATGTAAAATGCAATATGAGGTATGATGGTCAACATTTAAATATGTCAAGGACAAGATTTAAAACGTCTAATATGAGCCAGCATCTAAATCGGTAAAGGACAAGCTGTAACTGACTAATATGAGCCGCCACGTTTCTCTTGGGCTCATTCACTAGCTCAAACACCGTATTTAAGGTATATATGTGAACACTTTAAGCAGCTAAAGTTCTCCCCTTTAAAGCTGAATTAAGTGGCATATACATTTGGTATATACCCGTTTTCTAAATCATAGACACACACTGCAAACTAGATACAAATGCATAAAGCTCCAGTAAACCGGTAGTCTTCAAGTCTCAGTAACGGCTTACTGTACAAAGCACTTATACAATAAAATACACAGCTGATGTGTAAAACTTTGACGTGTGCTTACCCACTTGACTTTAATAATTGTATCAAGACCAGACGTATGTCATGACAATTACGTGTACATGCGAATTTGAAAAGTGAAAAATAGTTAACTCAACTTAGTATCCTCGCGTCAATATGAGCCCAAGAGAAACGTGGCGGCTCATATTAGCCAGTTACAGCTTGTCCTTTACCGATTTAGATGCTGGCTCATATTAGACGTTTTAAATCTTGTCCTTGACATATTTAAATGTTGACCATCATAGCTCATATTGCATTTTACATGCGACTGCAAGGAGCATTTTTCCTACTTGTCCTTCTTCCAATTTTTGGGAGCGCTGCTCTTAGGCAGAAGTAGTCTGCAATTTATTACTCCCAGAAGATTCTCTATTTCAAACAATGACCACTGTCTTCGGGGGTTTGACCGGGTCTGAAAATATGCTCATTGAAACTAGCGTAGTCGATTTACTATATATGCCCCAACCAAAACCTCTAAAAACGCTGTTTTAGGGGGTTTGACCACTGGTCAATAGGCCACCTAGACCATGGTGACCAGTGGTCACTTCCGTCGGTTCTGAAAATATGCTCATTGAAACGAGCGTAGTCGATTTACTCTATCTGCCCCAAACCGAAACCCCGAAAAACGCTGTTTTATGGGGTTTGACCACTGGTCAATAGGCCACCTAGACCATAGTGACCAGTGGTCACTTCCGTCGGTTCTGAAAATATGCTCATTGAAACGAGCGTAGTCGATTTACTATAAATGCCCCCAACCGAAACCCCGAAAAACGCTGTTTTATGGGGTTTGACCACTGGTCAATAGGCCACCTAGACCATAGTGACCAGTGGTCACTTCCGTCGGTTCTGAAAATATGCTCATTGAAACGAGCGTAGACGATTTACTATATATGCCCCCAACCAAAATCCCGAAAAACGCTGTTTTAGGGGGTTTGACCACTGGTCAATAGGCCACCTAGGCCATAGTGACCAGTGGTCACTTCCGTCGGGTCTGAAAATATGCTCATTGAAACTAGCGTAGTCGATTTACTATATATGCCCCCAACCAAAACCTTTAAAACGCGTTTTAGGGGGTTTGACCACTGGTCAATAGGCCACCTAGACCATGGTGACCAGTGGTCACTTCCGTCGGTTCTGAAAATATGCTCATTGAAACGAGCGTAGACGATTTACTATATATGCCCCCAACCAAATCCCGAAAAACGCTGTTTTATGGGGTTTGACCACCGGTCAATAGGCCACCTAGGCCATAGTGACCAGTGGTCACTTCCGTCGGTTCTGAAAATATGCTCATTGAAACGAGCGTAGTCGATTTACTATATATGCCCCCCACCAAAATCCCGAAAAACGCTGTTTTAGGGGGTTTGACCACTGGTCAATAGGCCACCAAGGCCATAGTGACCAGTGGTCACTTCCGTCGGTTCTGAAAATATGCTCATTGAAACGAGCGTAGTCGATTTACTATAAATGCCCCCAACCGAAACCCCGAAAAACGCTGTTTTATGGGGTTTGACCACTGGTCAATAGGCCACCTAGACCATAGTGACCAGTGGTCACTTCCGTCGGTTCTGAAAATATGCTCATTGAAACGAGCGTAGACGATTTACTATATATGCCCCCAACCAAAATCCCGAAAAACGCTGTTTTAGGGGGTTTGACCACTGGTCAATAGGCCACCTAGGCCATAGTGACCAGTGGTCACTTCCGTCGGGTCTGAAAATATGCTCATTGAAACTAGCGTAATCGATTTACTATATATGCCCCCAACCAAAACCTCTAAAAACGCGTTTTAGGGGGTTTGACCACTGGTCAATAGGCCACCTAGACCATGGTGACCAGTGGTCACTTCCGTCGGTTCTGAAAATATGCTCATTGAAACGAGCGTAGTCGATTTACTATATATGCCCCCAACCAAAATCTCGAAAAACGCCGTTTTAGGGGGTTTGACCACTGGTCAATAGGCCACCTAGGCCATAGTGACCAGTGGTCACTTCCGTCGGGTCTGAAAATATGCTCATTGAAACTAGCGTAGTCGATTTACTATATATGCCCCCAACCAAATCCCGAAAAACGCTGTTTTATAGGGTTTGACCACCGGTCAATAGGCCACCTAGGCCATAGTGACCAGTGGTCACTTCCGTCGGTTCTGAAAATATGCTCATTGAAACGAGCGTAGTCGATTTACTATATATGCCCCCCACCAAAATCCCGAAAAACGCTGTTTTAGGGGGTTTGACCACTGGTCAATAGGCCACCAAGGCCATAGTGACCAGTGGTCACTTCCGTCGGTTCTGAAAATATGCTCATTGAAACGAGCGTAGACGATTTACTATTATATGCCTCAACCAAAATCCCGAATAACTCTGTTTTAGGGGGTTTGACCACTGGTCAATAGGCCACCTAGGCCATAGTGACCAGTGGTCACTTCAGTCGGTTCTAAAAATATGCTCATTGAAACGAGCGTAGTCGATTTACTATATCTGCCCCCAACCGAAACCCCGAAAAACGCTGTTTTATGGGGTTTGACCACTGGTCAATAGGCCACCTAGGCCATAGTGACCAGTGGTCACTTCCGTCGGGTCTGAAAATATGCTCATTGAAACGAGCGTAGACGATTTACTATATATGCCCCAACCAAAATCCCGAAAAACGCTGTTTTAGGGGGTTTGACCACTGGTCAATAGGCCACCTAGGCCACAGTGACCAGTGGTCACTTCAATCGGTTCTAAAAATATGCTCATTGAAACGAGCGTAGTCGATTTACTGTATCTGCCCCCAACCGAAACCCCGAAAAACGCTGTTTTATGGGGTTTGACCACTGGTCAATAGGCCACCTAGACCATAGTGACCAGTGGTCACTTCCGTCGGTTCTGAAAATATGCTCATTGAAACGAGCGTAGTCGATTTACTATATATGCCCCCAACCAAAACCCCGAAAAACGCTGTTTTAGTGACTTTTCCAAACTTTGACCCTAACTTTGACCCTGGGCGAGGTGCCACGGGGCCATGCTGACCAGTGGTCACTTCGGGCGGTTTCGGCAGTATGCTCATCGTGTTCAGCGACCCCGATTTACTATATATGGGCACCACCAAATGGCCGAAAATAGCCGTTTTTACGGACTTTTCCCAACTTTGCCCTGGGCGAGGAACCACGGGCGCCATGGGGCCTGAGGGTCACATCCATCGGTTTTGGCAGTATGCTCATCGTTTTCAGCCACCCCGATTGGGCCATGGGCCGTTCCTTCCATGGGCCGTTTGAAAAATCAGTGTGCGCAAAAATGGACTTAAGGGGGGGGTCCACTTTAGGGTCATTTTTTCGACCGTCTCCGATTTTTCTCATTTTCACATATTTTATTGTCCAAGTGGGATATTTTAACGAGTTTATAAAATTTAAGTTGAATCTCTTACGGTTGTTGAGAAAATTCACCTCAAAGTAGAGGTATGCATGTGTTAAACATAGGAAATTGAAAAAGTGTCGATTATAATTCTGCGCCAAAAAAATCTCGAAACCGGTGTAAGATACCGGGTATCATTTGGTATCGATTTAAACCTCTAAACAGATACTGTGTCACTGTGGAATTAGAATTTTGAATTAGGCCTTCAAAAAATTTTAATGAATTTTTGAAGTTAGCGAACTGCCGAAAATCGCTAAAATCTGTCGTTTTTGGTGACCAAAAATGGGGGCCACTAGGTTTGACTGTATATTATAAAAAATAGAAGTCCTAACTAAAAATTCTAATTCCACAGTGACACAGTATATGTATAAAGCTTTCGAACGATACCCAATGTTACTTCGAATCTTTTGCCAGTGTCGAGATTTTTTTGGCGCAGAAATTAGTTTTTTCTGCAAAATTGCGAAGATTGCAGTTTTTTCGAAAGAAACGCATTTTACGACCAAGCTATATTGCGAAATTGCATTCTTTGCATTTCAGCATTTTTATTCATGCCTTAGAATCAATTTGTTGCATGAATTATGCCGACAGATGTGTCCAGTACTTCTGAGTACGCCAATGGGGAACCTCAGACCCCGAAATTCACAAAACAGCGATTTTTCAAAATTTTCAAAATATGGCATATTATATATCAATCGAAAGCTCTCAGTGCAGGGATGAATTCTTCTCATAGAACTATGGCTCGGAAATGCTTCTATTTTAAGTTAAGCGCTCTTAAATATTTCATTACATCGGGGGAACAGGAGCCTTGTTTTATCGGAAAATCATTTAAGGAAGCTTCTGATCATGCTTATCTGGCTTGAATCTGTTCGAAAATGTTTTTATTAATTGTTTTTAAATGTACATAACAAAATAAGCTAAATATATGCAGTTGATTTGCGCAAACTTGCTTCATTTGTCTGCAGCACCCTCATTTTCGCTGATATTCAAATTGTACTCAATGAATGGCTCATAACTTACGGAGAACTGAACGAAACAACTCAAAATTTAAACTTGAAATGTACGACATATATGGCTAGATTATGTGTGAAAATGAGCGAAATCCGTGATCTAAAAATTTTTCACGATGGACCCCCCCTTAAAAACGACCAAAATGGTAAAAACGTCGATTTTTCCATTTTTGACCATCTGTAAAAATCGACCCAGAGCGAAATTCGGAAATCAAACATAAACTTGATCTGGACCATCGCCTAGATAATCAAAAATTAGTATGGAAAAATTTTTCCTATGGGCCGTTTGAAAAATCGGTGTGCGCAAAAATCGCCCTATAAAAGTGGTCGATACAGAGGAAAAAAACCCCACTTTTATTTAAACTTGTATCAAAAAGTCGATTTTTTCAAAGTTCTTTTTTTCCGGACAAGTTTGGTATCATTCGAAAGCTCTTGGCCTGGAGATTTCAAAAATGTAAACTTTAGCTCTCAACTCCCTACCGTTAATGAGTTATGGCTAATTAACAGTTTCCCTAATCCGCAAAGTGCCTTTATAGCTCATATTATGAGGGGCGCTCCGCGCACCCTCATGATTATTAAACTTTATTCGTGCAGTCCAGGGTAAGGCTTTGGCATATTGTTGTGCTGTAAAACTAGCAAGTTTGAAAAAACTCCGCTAAAAGCCAGCCCACAACTTCCAAGACTAATTAGACACAAGCTCTAATCTTCTGCAAAATCCAGAAATCAAATCATCAGAACCGACAGACCTTTCTACTTTCGCCTGGGATATCGGCATTCTTTTTGGGCGCTTTTCTTGGTCGTTCCACAAAGGTTCCCTTCATTTTGGCGATGATATCAGAGTCTCGCTTAGAGTACTGGATTCGCTGAAACCAGAAAATAGTTCAAAGCAAATTACGCCCATTGCGGTAAAGTTATAGAAAATAAATGTGAACAATATTCAAAAGCTATCGATACACATAAAAACAGCAAACTATATTATGCACATATAACATATATACAAGACATACCCGCACGCTTACACGACATAGGGTCCCGTCATTAGCCTTTAGCCACCGTTTAGACTATTTATCTAGCAGCTACGATCCTCTCCCCTGTCTCAACCAAACATTTTGCATGCACTATTTTCTAACCTAAATTGTAACCACATTTTTCCCAAAAATCCTACACAGGGAACAAACCATTAGTGACTGACCATCGGCTTATCATAGAAGGGAAATCCTTGCATGGAGCGAAGGGCATTGGCCGCACTGCTCAGCTCCTTGAAGACCACGAACGCCTGTCCACGCATCTTCCAAATCTTGGACACTATAATGTCCAAGATCTGACCAAACTGACCAAAAATGGCATACAGTGACTTGATCAGTTCTGAAACACAAAAAGCAACATAGGCCTATCCATGTAAAAACATTTTCCTACCACGTACGTAGCAAATTACAGAAACATAATATTTCTGTGACTAGAGCCCTGTATCATTTACTGATTCAATTGCCAGCCAGCGCTCACTTTTTATTTTCTTGCTTTACAGCAAAGTAAAATTAAATGAAACTGTCTCCAAATTTTCCGTGTGCTATTTTCGAACACAGTCATAGTTAGTGATGACAAACAACATCTGCGCCCTGGAGAGCGCCTTGCCGCGGTGGCGTGGCAGAAACCCCCCTTCGGATCCCCCCGGATGGTGGGCAACAAACGGCTCTCAACTCCCTGGCCCCCAAGGCCCATTCACTCCTATACCGGAGGCCCCCTACACAGGTTCAATGTATGCCCCCACCTAGTGTGCGCACCCAGTCGGGTTTTATACTCGACTGTCCTGCGCACACTCCCTCCCGGGTCAGGCACCTGGGGATAAACCCATCCCTCCCGATCCTAACGGAGGCCCCAGTATCAGTGGTGGACTTCCTTCGGGGTGTGGGGCGGCTCTAGCCCGCTCCATCGTATTGGTTCCTAACCAGATGATCCAGGAACAACAACAACAACAACAACAACAACAAACAATATGTTTGTACCCTCTGTTTTTGTCTATTTTTACCGTCTATTTCTGTATAACCTAATTTTTGAACACTTTTCAGGAGAGTAGCAGCAGTATAAGCAGATATTATCAGGTTGTTTTAACGCATTTTCAATTTCTGTTGACTATTCAATCCCCAGCCGAATAGTGAGAGGAGACTCCCCACACGCCCGCCCATCACTTTTTGCCTAGAACAAGCCCAGACTAAAATAGTAAGGTATAGTGCAAATGTTTGATCGAAAACAACTATTAATCGAGCTTACCATCTTTCTTAATCTTCTCATTGAGATTATTAATGTAAATTGTATGATTGGGCCGAATATCCATTGCAAAGCTAAATACAAAGGATCCAGTGGCAAATCAAAATTTCCACAAAATAGCTAAAATCTGAAATAAAAACAAGATCAGCCGAATAAATGTAAGGAGGAATAGTGCTTTTTCACTACTTTCTTCGACTTAGACTCTTACGTTAGGATAGGAGCTCGCCCATAATTGGCGGGCGAATTTTTCGAAAATGTTCTGGAAATGTTGTCGTGGATAAAAACTGTGCGTAAAAACAGTCCAAATTAAAATGGCTAAGAGGGAGGTCGAGAATTATAAGGGCTTGCTCCTCAAATGGAGAAATTGGGGTCACCAAGGGGAGGGGACACATCCCACACCAGTAAAAATAAGCCAGACTTTCGCCTTAAAGAATTGAACCTTATGCTCTTGACATATCTGCCCGTTTTCAGTTCAAAAAACTGCCCGTATTTAATTCAAAAAATTTTTTCTATTTTTGAATTTAAAAAGTCTTAAATTTTGCATTCTATCAAAAGCTAAGTTTTCGTTTAAAATCCGTCCGTCTGCAGGTAGACTGTTTCGAGACGAATCGAATCCGTGTCGGTCAGTCCCACAAAATTTGCAGGCACTCGGCACTCGCCAAAACTCAAATTGGATTAAACAAAAACGGCGACAGTCTTGTATGCTCATGATGTCAGCTAAGTCTAACTGTATTACATATACTCCCAACGTATAATTGTGAGCGCGCCATGAAGCGAGCCTCCAGGCCTAGATTCTAACATTACAGGGGTAGATGTTATAAAACTGGGGTTATGGCCAACCCGGGTTGAGTCTATCTTGGAGTTTACCCCGAAGTTAATATATATGACAAAGCATTTTTTGGGGTTGGATTAAGTGAACACGGTTGTCCTTAGAGTCAACCACAAAGTTCTAGGAATCAGCGTACTCAGCTAGCAAGAATTTACCATTCTTATTTTTGGGATTAACCTTATGTCTCTTCATTTCTAAGCCCATTTCATGAAAACTGCAAATGAAGTTGCAGTAAAAATGACGTTTGGAAATTCCACCACGAGATAGCAACATAAAAAATGCATTTCCATTAATCAAAAAATTTCCCATTAATTTTTTATCTTATCTAATCCGGGTTCACTTCTATCCCACTTACTAAGGGAGGTCGAGATTTGCTGAATTTAATTTCTTCATCCCGGGATTGAAACCCAGGTTTTGTTATAACACTGGTTTAAGGGTTAACCCTAATCCTAACTCAAACCCTACTAACTAGCTCTGTTGTATACTATTGAGCTAGGGTTGATAACCCGGTTCTTAGCCCAGCTTAGCGACTTCACCGGGTTAAACCGTTTTATAACATTGACGCCATTCCCGAAACCGCAAGCGCTAGACCCACCAACTTTACTTTATTTTTCAAACCAACTCCGCCAGAAATCAGTCTGCGAGCAAGAAAATTTGTAAACTACTCCACTAGCTATTGATATATGCTGTTTGTATATGCGAGCCCTGAAGCGGGCCTCCGTCAACCGGCCGCACAACTGTAATCCAAAGTTGAAGACAACACAGACTCCCTGGGACCTACTGCAAAGTGCAATACGCTTTCTAAACCGACCTCTGTACACACTTACAACAGCGGGTGATTTTCTACAACTTCTATCTAATCCAACAGAAAAGATGCAAAAATTCCAAATATACAGGGACAAAAACAACGACGACAAAAATCAGTTTATTAAAAACAGCGACACAAAAAATGGAACCAACCATCAAAACAGTAATAAAAGTTGGCAAAACGCTGGCATAAACATAATAACAAAAATAGGTCGCAATAAATTATATTATAAATTATAAATGATTAAAAAAGTTATTCAATTCTAAGAACATCTTGTCGTTTCACTATGGGGTAGTTCTGTAGCAAGGCATATTTTTTCAGAAGTGCAAGCCAATAGTCGGAAACATCCTGTAAGCTCAAATGCCGCCAAATAAAATCGTAGCCCCTAAAATAATATCGTAACGAAATTGAGAATAATTAATTTTAAACAATGAAACAACACTTTCTGCAAGCAAAAAATAGAAAAGAATCAGACATAAATAAAACTCCTGTCAACAATATTTTTTAAACATCACAAAAAAACCGTAACCTACCGCTCAGCAATCTGACGCACAGTTTCATCATTTTCCATGGCAAAGTTAAGTAGCTCCCTGTAAAAATAAAAAAACCACTAATATGTCATGCAATGAGTAAACTTCGAAACTTTATGCTTTGAAATTTGCTATAATCTTATTTATGGCGCCCGAAGGTATTGGTCAGAGCAGCTACCTGGATAGGCACAAGGACACTCTATCAGAGCGAACATCAACAACGGGATCTCAAAAAAAGTCCAGCAAAGTTGAAGAATGGAAAAACATGATGCTTCTGGTTTACAGGGACCATTCCTTCCAAAATGTATAAAAATCGAAAAAATGTGCCCAGATTTCCTACACGAAATCAAAAATCAACCTTTCAGCTTAAAAAAACAAACAAATAAACAACCCGACTCACTCCACATCACTGAGATCCTCTTTGACCGGAATGTAATGAACCCAGGGCCGAAGGGCGTCATAGAAAAATTCCGACCACTCTTGGCCCACATGAAAGACCAGAGATTTGCACAGGAAGAGATGCTTGAAACGAAAACTGGCCGCCACTCCACGAAAATTGAACAAATATCTAGAATAAACAAATAAATAAATAACTAAATCAGAGTTCATGAAAACAAAAATCAGTCCAGAAAAATTTTATGGCAAAGGTCGCTGGACTGAAAATAAAACTGCTTCTATCTTAACAATCATCCCCAATAAAACGAAGGCACTGTAATCCACATCTACTAAATCTTTTGCATTTCACTGTCACACAAACGTTCGTAAGTACATATTGGCAGCCTAGTAAGCTGCTAATAACGACAGTATTGGATAGAAACAAAACTCAACGTATTTAAGTATCAACTAACACGTACTTGAAGGCACAATGGTGCTCGAAGCTCACTTCCTTGGCCGGCTCAGCACCCAACGTATCCTACAAGGTATCAAAATAACTAATTTAAAACCATTTGCGTCAAAATAAAGTAGTTACAAAAACATTTCCGCCAATATCGTTATATTTTTGAAAGAACAGGAATCACTTTAGGGGTTCAAGATAACTACAGTTGCACATTTCACAGCGTAATAAGCTACAACTAGTTCATCTAATTTAGGAGAGCTTAATTCCAGAGACAGGCTCTAAGGACACACACTGTCGCAGGGTGGCTATTTACGGAAAAAACTTGCAAAAACGCTAGACAGGTTATTCCCTGGAACACACCAATCGCTGAACAAAACTCCTTAAAGCTCACGAAAAAAGAAGTAATTGATGTGGGTAGACCTTGGGTGATTTCCAGGCCTGGTTCTTGGTATACTGAGCATCAACCAGGTCAGGCTTCTGGCGCGACAGCAGAACCAGTGGGTCGCGTTCATCACTGGTTCTAGAACCACGAAAGAATGCTTGAGACTTTTTCTGGCTCCAGGGCACGGTCTCCGCAGCCCTGCAAATCAATCAAAAATGTTAAGACATCCAGCAAAACATTGTCATCACATCCGAGTAATTGCATATTTCAAGCGGGGACTTTTCCAAAAAAAGCAACATGAACGAGTCTCATGTAAAGATCCAATATACGTGCAGGCGAAACTCGTAAGAAAGTCGATTTCTCCGAAATATTCGCGGAAATTCTCAAATTTTCTCGAAAATACAAAAAACGTGCTCTGCGCTCACAAAGTAACTAAAGCTGATGCCTCTGCGGTCCTGAAAACGAAAACGCGGCGCAGATCAAAGGGTTTTGGTAATCGAAAAACGCTAATATAAAAAATTCTAAAGTTAATCCATTATTCTCATTCCTGTGTCATTCTGTCTGTTTCCAGATGGGAAAAGTCAGCTAAAAGAAATAAATTCTAACTCGCCCAGGTAAACCGATATATATTTTGAAATTTGTCAAAATTTTGAATTTTACGATACTCATGACGATTCCGACAATGTTGTGGGTCTGAGATGAATATTAAATGTTGTATAGCTGATCACAGTTTGGCCCAACTGAAGATGCCTACACCTTGTTTTGCTTGTTTATTTTTCGCGGCTGGGTAGTCTGTTTGTGGTGGTCGTAGGTGGATATTTTCGTGGTTCTGTTTGGTGTAAGTGGGCTTCTGGCCGGTTTAGCTGGTTATGCTGGCCAGGCTGGTTTGGTTGGTTAGGTTGGCCAGTCTGGTTAGGCTGGTTAAGTTAGCCAGGCTGGTTAGGCTGGTTAAGTTGGTTAGGCTGGTTAAGTTGGTTAGGCTGGTTACGTTGGTTAGGCTAAGTTGGTTAGGCTGTTAATTTGGTCAGGCTGGTTACGTTTGTCAGATTGGTTAAGTTGGTAAGGCTGGTTAAGTTGCTTTTTGATTTTTATTAACAAAGTGGATTGCATCCTGCGTACTAGTCATGTCTTCGCTTTCTCGAAGTCAGCTTGAAAATTTTGTTTGTAACGCCGGTAAGAACATTTCTTGCTTTAATCGCCAGATTGATGCCTTGGCAAATGTTGGCGAACGAAAGAGATTTGGTGATCCGGCCCGCATTTTTTCGTATGAATTCAGCAGAGGACCTCGTTTTTTCCTGGTGGGAACCGCTACTGCCCTGTTTGATTTACAGTATCGCTTTCCCAGAAGTGACCGTCATTTTTATGAAATTATTCCAGAAAACTCTTCTGTGTGCGTGTTTTCTGACATTGACCTAGCCTTTTCTGGCCCGTCGAACGTGTGGGATCAAGCATTCAAGTCTTTTTATTCGTTGGTGTGTTTGGAAATGGTGATCAGCTCCTTAACCACTGATTTTGTGGCTTTTGCGTGGGAATTGGATTCATCCAAATCTGGCAAAGTTAGCAAACATTTTATTTTTCCGGGTGTTTCTGTGTCAATGCAAGGTTGCCGTTATCTGGTCAGTCGACCTAAAAGCTACACAGCCGATGATTTGTGTTTTTTGGGTGCTCACCCTAAACTTATTCAAGTTTTGGAGGCGTTGGATGCCAATGTGTACTCCAAAAATCAGAATTTCCGTGTTCCGTTTTCTTTTAAGTTTGGTGGCACCTGTGCTTTTTGGCCTTATCGTTTCTTTGATGGGGAAGCTGTTTTCTATTTTCCCTTTCAACGGCCCTGTAACGACTGTCCCTGGAATATAGAGCGGAATGTTTTTCTCCAGGGTCTGGTAGTACAACCTTGGGCTTGGTCTGATTTTGAGAATTTAGCAGTATACGACAATGTTTGTTCGGTTGTTTCTGCTTTGATAACGAAGTAGAATTTGCTGTTGGGGCTGTTTCTTTTTCTGGTGATTCAGCCGATGTGATGTGGGTTCTCCTCCTGCCAAGAAAAGGAATCGCGCGTCTTCTGTTTTTCCTTTTGATAGCTTTTTGGAGAATAAAGTCCGTTTCAAGTTCAGTGTGCCTGCTGATCGTGAGATGCAAGTTGTGAAGCAATACAACGATACCTGCATTGTGAAGTTTAGCAATTTTCAATATTGCGCAGTGACTCAAAGAGAACATTCCGAAAATAATGTTTATTTTTGTGTTAATACAAAACAAAAGACAGTGCAGCAAAAATGCTTTAACAGTACTTGTTGTATGAAAGGATTTCCTGTTTATTAATATGTTCAGTGAATTTTGTTGTACTTTGCTTTAAAACAACAGTAAAACTACAGTTGCAGATTTTGGTTAATTCCACTTCTTCTGGTATGCCGTAATATGCAGTAGCAGCGACTCTAGTATGCTTCCATCATTATCCTTGTAGAGTTGTCGATAATTGAACTCGTCCAATAATGATGGATATCGGGTTGTTTTTATTCCATGCATTTTTCCAATCCTTTGTCGGAGATTACCAAATAACCCTTCAATTGTATTGGTACAGGTTCCATCGTCGGATTTAAATTCCTTGCTGTGGTTTACAGCACTGTGGGCGTACCCCAAGTTATGGAGGCTTCGATAGGTCGAGAAGTCGTCGTGCTCTACCTTGCATGTGACACTTACATGCTTTTGTATCAGTGGATACAGTGTTTCTTTTTTCGATCTTTTACCAGATACAGAACGCACTTGCGACCTTTTTTCTATACAATGTCAAATACCAGAATATCTTGTTTGCCGGTTCCTTTATTATATTTCCTTTTCTTTCCAAGAAAGCACTCATCCACTTCAACAACCTTTGCTTGCTGGCTGAATTTCCCATCGGATTCTTCCTCGTGTTCAGGTTCTAAGTTATTGTCTACTAAAACCACTTCTTCGTCTTCAAACAGAATTGGTTGCTGGATCATTTGCCAAGAGCATATACTGCGAAAGTTTTCATACCATTCTATTATTGATTGTTGTGTTACTAAGTTTTTAAGATATTTTTCTACCATGAAAACTTGCGCGTCCATGCAGAAAAAATAGCAAATAGCCACAATAAACTTTGGTTGCACATGTGATTTTTCAAATATTGTGCCGGTCGTAATACTGGTTTGGGCTTTGCATTTTTTGCAATAAAGCGCTCTTTTGTACACGCTTTGTTGTTTTGCGGTAAATGTCATTGGTGTTCCTAAACATGCTGGCATGTTGCACGGTTTAGATGTAAGTAGAAGATTCTTTTCCAACATCCATTGAACAGCCTTGTCATTGTCTTCTATGATCGTAAATAAAGTGAAAAGATTCATCTTTCGTAGGTAGTTTTAAAAATTAAGTTTGCAGTTCTTCTAAACTTAAACACACACTCATCTTAGCTTTACTCATTGGATCAAATCTTATTCAATTTTTTTAACATTCACGTAATGTTTTCAAAGAGAAAGAAAATGATTTGTCTGTTAATTTGAATTTCTATAGCTGCACAGTTAATTTGAATTTCTATAGCTGCACAGTTACTTTATGTTAACTTTGTCTTTTTCGGAGTTTCACTGCACAAATCATCGTTGTTGTCATACTTCCGGCTTGTTCCAGGTCTTGACATCGCATCTTTCCCGTCGTTTAGGTCATTTGTGTTTGTGACTTCCTTGTAAGGACTCTTTCCCTGAACCTTGGTGAAAAAGTCCTGCCACGAATATTCCAATGATTATCCTGTAGGAGGGTGGGCTGAAATATCCTGTTTGTATGATTCCAAATATAATTCCCATGAGATGACCTCAATTCTCGGAGGATTTTGCTTCAATGCTGGAGGTGGCGTTTTGTAAAATATATAAGTATTTCGATCTATTTTTTGACGCTTCCATATCCTGCTTGCTGTAGCTGTTCGAATCCTTGTCTAATATCTGTTGCCCTCAAATTTCGGTTTTGACGGCACAATATTCTAGCCGTTGTAAATTCACCTAGCAAATAAATTATACTATGTGTACAAATTTATTTTTACAGCAATTTACCAGTAAAGTATAAGCAGTTAAAACTGTAATAATAATATAGTAGTAGGTTTTGATAATGATAATTGTACTGGATGTGCGTTAGTTTAATGAGTGCAGTTACCGAAGAACTGTCGTCATCAGTTTTAATGCTTGTTTTTGAAATTTAATGTAATTTATAAGTAATTGTACCTGGTGATAGTAAAATGCATTTCTGTAGCTTTTTTCGCTGTCTGCTGCTGACTGTTGTTCTTTTCGACCTTCTTTAGATGGTGATACTTGATTGAAACATTCCATATGGTTTCTAGCGACTTTCACAACCTCTACTGCATTCTGTAATGTATCCAAATTTATCTTTTCGCCTGCCTCGTCAGCATTCCAGTAACTGTTGAAAATATGTAAATTTAAGATCTTTGCAGTGTGTATCAGATCTTTGTTTTCACTTGTTACAAACAACTCCTCGTGAACGTCCTGGAAACTGTCAGCTTCGTTGACAATCTTTGCCAAGTCGTTGTAGCGCTGTGCCGCTGTTTCCTGATGAATACTTTTCAAACTGTCGTAATATTCTTGTGCTTCTGTGGTGAATTTAAAAATTTTCGGTTCCGGCAGTTTATCGAATGCTGTAAACATAGAATTATACACATTCATCAACTTTGCAAGAAACTTATCGACCACTTCTTTGTAGTCGGCCTTTTCTTCCGGTTCCTGCATTGACGTATCCTCTTCCGAAGAAAATGGTATGGTGAATGCTAGAAATCTTTGATACAATCCATCACTAACTTCTGTCATTCGCTGGACTAGATTGGCAAATGGATGTGGCTGACAGAAACCCACTATGCTTAAGTAGCTTTTGTTTTTCTCCAAATTAATGTCCGATACAGTTTTAAAGTGCTTTGTATGTCCTTGCCCGCTCCACAACTTGTTAAGAACTCCGCGTAGGGAGTCGTCTGAACCGGGCAACAGCAGAACTTCGAGAATTTCTTGCATCTCATCTCCATGGATGCAAATAGAAGAATATCTTTGTAGAAACATCAAAAGAGCTGCACGAGATGCTTCGCCACAGCCCAATACCTTTTTGTGAGTCTTTTCAATATGACGGAATGGAGCATCAATCACTTGGTCATAAACATATGATTTTCCAAAACCGGGATCTGCCACAATCAAAATAAATTCATTTCCTTTTATTCTTTGTTTGTAACCAATTTCGACTTCAGCATTCGTGCGTAGTATAGCTGAAGTTGCTCCCAAAATCGCTGCAGCGACTGCACTGGGCTTGACATCTGCGATCTTACTGTATTCTCGTATTGTTGGCCATACCTTGTTTAAAGCTTTGTCCCAAGGTGCTCGTGTTTTAAAACTTTTCCCATAGGCAAAGGTTGCTGATTTGTCTGAAATACTCTGCTTTCTCAACTTGCTTTGTGACATTTCTGCATAAGCTTGCGAAGGAGTCTTGGTGTATTGCTCAGATACTTGTATAGTGTTATACACGCTCTTGCGTTGTGGATGATATCTAGCTTTAAGCGCTTTTGATGTCTTGATCTAAACGTTTTTCGTTTTTGGGTTGTGCAATAAACCAGGGCCCCCCCGTAAAGAAGTTGTACGGGTCAGTCCCCCTAAAAAAGTAGTACTGGGTCCCCTATCTTCCTCTTCCCACGACCTGGATGTGAGGGCAATGGACAGCCCTTTGGTTTGGCCCCCCCCCGTAAAGAAGTTGTACGGGTCAGTCCCCCTAAAAAGTAGTACTGGGTCCCCTATCTTCCTCTTCCCACGACCTGGATGTGAGGGCAATGGACAGCCCTTTGGTTTGTGTGACTCGTTATCTCGTTGGTGAAATAAACTGTAGTTTTGATCCCATACGTCGTTTTCTCGTTGGTGAAATAAACTGTAGTTTTGATCCCATACGTAAATCCCTTAAATTCTCCCATTTTATTCTGATGGTTAAGCAGCTTTGCCAGCTTTCTGGTGGTTAAGCAGCTTTGCCAGCTTTCAGGTGTAGGCATCTTTAGTTGGGCCCACAGTTTTATACACACATTGCAGTGCTAGACTTTAGTTAAAAAGTTAATTTTAACTTTTTCTAACTAAAAAGTGAATTTAGTACTCTGCCTTTTTCGTGAAACGTCTCTGACAATTAAGAGTTTCGTACGTACTGTTTCAGTCTTTGTCGCAACAGATCCCAGCGTCCAATACCCGTTGGAAATAATGAAATGGCCGGACCGCCTTCCCAAAAGCTCCAGGCCGGATACATGATGTCATAATAATCCGTGGTCTGAATCAGAAAATACCAAATCTCGTTACAACACTATGACGTACGAACTGTACAGAACAAAAACCAAAAATTCACATAAACCAGTGTGACACTTTTAATTTTAACTCAATTCGATATATACTGTACCTTACTGAAGGAAAAAACAGGCAATGCTTTCCAGTAGCGAGAAATCTGAGGCCAATCCCTGGTATTCAGTACAAATTCCATGTCTGGAAGTTGGTCAATAATTTCCAGCAGAAAATGTTCCACACCCTTACATCTACAATAATTACAGTACAAAATACGCATAATATTGAATTATTCAACGCATTTTTAATTCGCTGTCACTTCCGTTTGGATAGAACGTCCTTCTAGCTTGGAGCGACTATAGGCTCGGTAGCTCAGCTGGCAGAGTGTCGGAGCGCTAAGGGTTCAGATCCCATCCGAGGCTGGAATTTTTTGGGGTCTCAGGAGCTGAAGTACAATATGATTTCTTGCATTTCGTGCAGCGAGAAAAACGACAGCACCAAACGTACATGTACAGTGAGAAACAAAAATTTGAAAGTCTAGAACTACTTGTAGCAAATTGTCCAGCGACTGTGATAACTTTATCGCTTATGAAATGCTCTGCAATTCTGATTTTAGACAAGTCAACCAGGGGCGTATCCAGGGGACGGGTCCAGTCCAGGGGGTCCGGCCGGACCCTCCCCCCTTTTGAAAATATTTTGAAATGTTTAGCCATTTTAGTGCTAATTTGGCTAATTTTTTGGAAAAATTGTGGCTTGGACCCTTTCTCTACTAGGGTCGGAGCCCCCATTCCAAACTCCTAGATACGCCCAACTGATTTGGTCAAACACCAATTTTTTACATTCAAACAAAGATTGCTCCATTACAGTGGGCGGACTTCAAAGATATTGCACACTGCATCTTTGAAACATTCCACCGGGGTTTCTTATTTTATGTCCATCATCAGACTCCAATCAAGAGTAAAGATTTTTGTATAAAATTTAAAATTGACAAAATGTTCTATTTGTGGATACTGAAACGATATTTTGACAAAAGCGCAAAACCGTACCAGCCAAATTAACTCAGAAAAACACTATTATATGTATGACCATTTCTTCTTTGCATAAAAGTTCTTATCTTTGGTCAACAACGTGGCTACGTTTAGTAAGTTTGCAACCAATACAAGCTTTTTAGACACAACACAGGCTTCAATGATACCAAACGACGCAGAAGGTTATGTTACTCAATTCATAACTCTCAATATTAAGTAATTTATTGCTTTCCAAACTGGAGTGAAGAATGTAAGGGAGGCGCATTAAGAAGCATTCGTGGTGCGGACACGCAAAATTTTAAAGGTAAAAAATTTACTCGGATATGTAGTTTTTCACCAAACAAGAACTCAATACCGAAACGGAAACATGCAGTCCTCTGTGCGATACAGTTGACGATTTATAATCTGATAGATCACGCCGCGATCCATCGCTGCATCGATCATGGACGCTGTGATTCCTCCGCCCGTAGACCAAGGAGAAAGGTCGTGCTCAATTACACTAAAATTAGAGGAGTGCATTAATTAACTAACTCTAAAGTCAGTTCATTTTAGGTCAGTGTTTTTTTTGCTCAAAAACGCGTGTAATTACACACTTTTTTCTAGAAAATAGCAAAAAAATTTTGGCGACTGTGTAACGTTACACCAAAATTTTGGAAAAATTTTGCCAAATTGTCGGATCTTTTTCCGATGCGCATTCATTTGTTTCCACATATTTACCGTTTCTGGGGGGCTTCGCCCCCAGACCCCCATTTTGCACCGTGTGTTAGATTTTATTTTTGGTATTTAAGGATTAGTTATATGCTTATTATATATATTTGTTAGTTATATTTGTTCGTTCTTGTAATAAAAACGCGTACACGCTAAAACTTTTAGTTTTTGAAACAAAATTTAACTTTTTTCTTTGCAAAGTTTTGTGCTACAGGAGGCCTTTCGAAAAATTATGCTCCTTCATTTTATTAAGTCAAAACCAATAAATGCAGATCATCAATGTAACTGTTAAATTTTCTAATTTTGTCAATCTGAGTTGGTGAAACTTCTCCAATGCTGTATATAAATAAGATTTTTTAAATTTTACTTACGGTTTATTCTAAAAAGGGCCTCTAAAATACGTCGGAATAATTTTGTTAACAATAAAATTATATATATACATGTAGTAAGCAAAACGCGAGTAAATTAGGAATTTTTAGGTAGTTACACACTTTTTTCTGAAAAATAGCAAAAAATTTTGGAGAGGTGTGTAACGTTACACATAAGTCGTCGGCGAAAAAAAACACTGTTTTAGGTCCTATAATTTGACTAAAATGAGTATTCCACTATTTGCTTGAAAACCTGATATGACATCCACAAGAACGACACAATATATATAGGTACAATTGATGGGAAACAGAGTGGTTAAAAATCAGGTCAAAAATGCTTAAGAAATTCACCATTGTGGTGATGAAATCAAAAATCTGGGCGATAGCTGGCTAAAGCTGCGGGTCACTTGCTTAAGATGGGTACGGAGTTTCTGGAACTTTTTGGTACATCACTTTTAGACCCGGGTGGTCAGGGGGATAGCCAAATAATATCTCGTATCTTCTGTAAACTCTATACAAGAAATAAAAATGCTCCTAAAGAGCAAAGAAAGGAATATGAGTCAACATGGAACATGTAAAATGCTAAATATTGTCGGTTGTAAATTAAGAATAAGACAAGCATGTAAAATGCTAATATGAGTCTGGTGAGGTTGGAAAGTGCAGAAGACAAGTTTGTACACGCACCAATATGAGTGCATGCCAAATAGACTCATATTGGCATTATTAGTATTCTGAAGGCAAGTGGTTGCGAATTTCGGTTATAAGATCACTCACGTAATGTCAGCAGGACGAGACAGGGTAGTTTTAGGGTGGATGACAGGATGCTCCACAGGTTACGCACGTATATACGTGTATTATCACGAAAGTTAACATCAGATTTAACTTTGAGTCTCTGAATACATGAGTTATACAAACGCTTATTAAAAGTGTTATATATATCCGTCCGTCGGCGCATTGTTGACTAACAGCGGTTTAACAGTTTCCTAAGGAGAAAAGTTGACAATGTTGACCATGGTTGGGATATCCATGTGACGTCAATAACGCTACTTATTCGTCTTAACTCCTGGGTAGAAATATATCCGTTAGAATTCCGCAAATTGTTTTTTTACGGCATGCCAATATGAGTCTATTTGGCATGCACTCATATTGGTGCGTGTACAAACTTGTCTTCTGCACTTTCCAACCTCACCAGACTCATATTAGCATTTTACATGCTTGTCTTATTCTTAATTTACAACCGACAATATTTAGCATTTTACATGTTCCATGTTGACTCATATTCCTTTCTTTGCTCTTTAGGAGCATTTTTATTTCTTGTTTATCCACTTTTTACATGTCGTTGACATAAAAGCGTTAAAGAATCATTAAGCATTATATATGCATTAAATACTCTGACTCATGTGTGTGGTTCTATGGCAAATTGGCTCAGTTCCACCCTGACACCCCTCCTACCAGACCGCTCCACAGCAAGTTAAGGTATATAAGTGGTTCTATGATAGAAGCTTAGTTTTCCTCCCGCCCCTACCCCACCACAGCACACTACAGCCACTGTGAGCATGCACTTTTATGAGAAAAGTTGCTCAGTCACATGAGGCTTTCATTTGGTACAATTTGACCACTTTTGAAAATTTTATTTTCGACCCAACATCGGTAAGACCCCCATCCAACCCCAACAGTACTCTATAGCCACTTTGAGATGCACTTTTATGAGAAAAGGTGCCAGCTCACTTGTGGCTTTCATTTGATACATTGACCACTTTTGAAAATTTTCATTTTCGACCCAACATCGGCTAAGACCCCACCTCTACCCCAGCACAGCACTCTACAGCCACTTTGAGCATGCACTTTTATGACAAAAGTTGCTCAGCTCGCTTAGGGCTTTCATTTGATACCAAATTTGACCACTTTTGAAAAATTTTAGTTTTGACCCAAAATCGCCTAAGTCCCCACCCCACCCCACCACAGCACTCTACAGCCACTTTGAGCATGCAGTTCTATGACAAAAGTTGCTCAGCTCGCTTAGGGCTTTCATTTGGTACCAAATTTGACCACTTTTGAAAAATTTCATTTTCGACCCAAAATCGGCTAAGACCCCACCTCTACAGCCACTTTTATGACAAAAGTTGCTCAGCTCGCTTGGGGCTTTCATTTGATACCAAATTGACCACTTTTGAAGTTTCATTTTTGACCGAAAATCGCCAAGTCCCCACCCCACCCCACCACAGCACTTAAGCCACTTTGAGCATGAGTTCTATGACAAAAGTTGCTCAGCTGCTTAGGGCTTTCATTTGGTACCAAATTGACCACTTTTGGAAAATTTCATTTTTGACCCCCATGACCTCCCACCGCCTGACCCTCCAGATGGCAAAGTGGAACAGAAGAAGATGGGTGGGTAGACGGCAAAGGATGCAGCAATAGTGGGCGCACCAGAAAACCCTATAGACAAAGTTTTGAGAGGTAAGTACAGTCCTATATGGTGTCCCCGGAAGTCGCTACTGACCGGACCCTCCAGACGGCAAATTGGAACCAGCCAGAAGATGGGTGGGTAGACGGCAAAATGGAGACCGGGATAAGCTGGGCGACCAGAAAACCCCTATAAAAAAGTTTTGAGAGGCCAAGTAAAGCCTACTATGGACCTCCCGGAAGCGGTTACCGACCTGACCCTAGACGGTAAGTGGAACAGCCAGAAATGGGTGAATCGGGAGAAAACTGATAGCGGGAATCGATTCGTCAAACTTTAAGTTAGAAGTTGAATAAAAATAAGTCAAAGTGGCAATTCCAGGGGGCCACGTGGCGCGTGGGAACTTCAAAATCGACTTCAACGTATAATCCGGTATTTCCTTATACATATTAACTTTCGGTTTGTTTTGCACAAAGAGTGGAAGAAGTAATCCAGGCATACTTTTGGCCATTTCGACGTTCCGAGCCGACTTTGTGGCGCCACTGTGGCGCTGCGGCGCACTGGGCGCGGCGGCGACACATATATCGAAAGTCAGTAACCTATATATGATGATATACCGAATAGGTGTCTGAACTTCGCTACTTCTGTGAAAGAGGACAAAAGGTGACATACGAGGGTAAAACGGAGCACCGGAAAAACATCGCGGTAACTGCGGGGTGCAACTAACGGTAAGTGTTAGGGGGATGAAATTTTCCAATTATACTAAACTCGACACGGACTTTCTTTTGCGCAGGATTTGCGCAGGAATCTGCGCAGCCTCTGCGCAGCGCCTCTGAAGGCAGTCATTGGGGCGTTTTGACTCATATTATAGGGGTCGCTACCGCGACCCCTATGATACTTCGAGGTCCAAGATCGCTAAACACAGTAAAAATTAGTGATGGGCACCGGATATTTTTTCATATCCGGATATCCGCCTATTTTGCGTTAGCGGATATCCGGACATTCGGATATCCGGTTATCCGCCTATTCCAAACCCAAGTTCTAGATAATTTTTCGTTTTGCAATGAAAATTTCAATTTTTCATACAACATCATACAATCAAGCCACAAAACTTGGTTTCAAAAATATGTAAAGAGAAAGTTGTGAAAAATATTTGAAAATTTTTGAAATTTTTACCAAAAATTTGTTAGTATTTCATTACTTTGTCTGAAATGTACGCGGATATCCGGATATTTTTCTCAAATCGGATATTATCCGGACATAAAAATTATCCGAATATCCCAGTGCCCATCACTAGTAAAAATAGCCTATTGGCGAAAATACTCTCTATGTACGCTACGTAGCTCAACCCTGCTGTTATTAAGAATCCCACACAGTTAACGATGAAAGAAGGTTGCATACCACAAAATTCAATAAGAAAGCTCTTAAAAAGAAGAGCAGTAACCTCAGGTAACAATCATTGATTCTGAACCCATGGGAAGAATTTACTGAAGAGCAAGGCTGGTGATCTGACAAAGCCTCTTCAATCTTGTCATGGTAAAGGGTCCAACGGTTCTTTTCTGCAACAAAAAATAAAACCAACCAAGCATCATAACGTATAAACGTACGTATACCTGGCTTTTTCCTACAGGGTAGGGGGAGAGGGTGGAGGGAGGGCCCCTCAGAAATCGGTTCCCTCCCAGACTTGGTCGCCCCCCCCCAAGAATCGCCCCCCTCCAAGATTCGGGCCTTCCCCCCAGAACTCTAAAGTGTCCGGAAAAATATGATTTTGAGGGTAAATTTTGAAAAGTATTTCCGGCTTCGCCGGATTTTGAGACATTTCTTATCCGTTTTAAGCTTAAATTTAAGTTAAAAATAGTTAATTGTTTAACTCAGCAGCAAAAAATGCCCTCTTGAAATCTGTGCCCCCTCCAGACCTGGGGGGAACCCCCCTCTGACTTCCTCCAAAAGCTTTTGCCAAGGAAAAAATCAGTATACATTCATGCGTATAAACGAAAAGCTTGCTCTACACCTCGCAAACTCATCTCTCGAAAGAATTACGTACGTAGTGGCTGTGGCTGTTAATGTTAACATAAAACAGCTATTAAATAACACACCAAATGTCACCTTTTTGATACAGTTCGTTTTTGTGAGATACAGAACAGGATTCATCTTCCCTATCACAAAATTTCGTATCACAGAGGACACTGACAATAGCAAACCACAACAGTGCAGCCGACAACATTTGGAAGCATCATCAAGCAATGAAATGCCTAAAACAGACACCTTTCAATTCATTGATATCAATAATTATGTCGGGAAAACCCAACCGGCAAATGGTGAAAAAATCACTGCTCCCTCCTTTCGGCTGAGCGTGACAATACCCTATGCCTATATATACGCAACACACACCTGTGTCTACATTTTGCAAAACTCAGTATGAGCAAAAACCATTTTGTGGGTCAAAAAAATGGCCATTTTCGAAGAAATCAGTTTTTTCCAAATTACTATTGTCCCCCTCCTCAAAATTTTGGACCAACTTTACCCCCTCCAAGATTTTTTACTTTCCCTCCCCCACTTTTGGTTATCCCCCCCAAGCACTGTTTGGGGCCAAAACGTTAGCTACATTTTGCCAGAAAATGGTGATTGTTTGAAAAATATTTCTCACAATTTTTTTCTCCTGCTCATTTATAAACATTTTGCAAATGACACCTACTTTTTGGTCCAACCATAAGAAAATTTGACAAAAGTTTGGACCGATGTAACTTTTGACTGGGTTGGGCTAGAAAAGTTTTGCAAATATCTGCAATGATGGCAACTCTTCCTCTTTGCACACAGCAAAAATTAGACTGATCTGAATTCAGTGGCGTAGCCGAAAAATATTCGGGGGGCACATCCAAAAATTTTTAACATCCACCCTGATTTTTCAAAATGGTTATTCGCTCGTTTCAAGCATTTTTCGCATCACTTATAGACGTGTCAACTGAACATGCTGAAATTCCCAGAGGTACATGTTGTATTAATGTAGCAGCTACGCGTGGGGTCTGGGGGGCAGAGCCCCCAAAAGCTGGGAAATTTTGTAAATTGCAAGAAGTCATAATGAAAACATTTAAAAATATTAATTACCAAATCGCATAAATAAGCATTGTGCTATTTTAAATTCCTGTATAAATTCAACGATTTCGACAATAATTTCTACAAACTTGTAAGATCATAGGTGTACCACCTGTCAGGGTTTTTTTTGAAAATCGGACTTGAGTAAATTTTGCGTATTTTTGTTTTCGAGTGCGTATTTTTAATTTCGACTGCGTAAAATTACAAAAATCGCTTCTCAACGTTATAAAAGCTATAAACGCATTTAGCGTCGAATTAATGCTGTTTTTAACAGTTTTAAACAACGTTAAAATCTTGGCTCGAGATTAAATTGCGTGCTCTCTCTGTGGTGTAAGAGTATGAATGAATAGGTGGACGAAAAATATGTGGATACGCAGAGGGTTTGGGGGGCGCAGCCCCCCAGAAGTTGACGAAAATTTTAAATCTCGGAGTAAATTTGCTCTTAAAACTTTGACTTCTTTGTCTTGAACAGTTTAATAGTTAAGCCAATATTTGGTTAGACAAATAGAGTTACTGTTCCCTTGATTGAACAAACACATATATAAGATTTTAATTTATATACTATATCAAATCAAATATATAGAAAGAAAAGCATCGCATGGTACACCGTGGGCTTAGGCAGAAAGTATAATCAACTGTAGACGGAAGGAGAATCGAAGATATATAGTCAGACCCGGGAAAAAAATCACCCCCAAATAAGGGTAAAAAAAACGGGGCCGCCCTGGAAGCCTGGTAGACCCGGCGAGTCCCACTAAAGTGTGATAATATAGCGCCACCCTAGATGACCTCAAACTATAAGCATACCATAGGTGTAACGGAGATTTGGGGTGGGGGAGGCTCCCCCCCCAACATTTTCTGGGGGGGCCCCCTCTGGCGACCCCCCCCCAACCCCCCCCCAGGACCCCCCCCCCAACCCTCCCCCAAAAAAATTTTTCATTTTTTATGCCAAAAATAGCATTTTCAGCCGTTGCTAATGATAAAAAACATCTAACCATAAAGTAATTTTAACATTAGACAGTGGTTTTAAACTCAAAAACTTGATTGCCAACATGTTTCCAAGTCCAAAATAAAGACAATATTGAGTCATAAGATCCATAATACAGTTAAAAACGTGTATAGCGCGGCGGGAAATAAAAACCCAAATTTTCGACTTTTCGCTGTACCTTTTTTATTAGGCTACAAATCGAAAATCTAACGATAACTACCATGAGGCCTTGGGAAGGGCTTCAAAATGAGCCATAAAACATCTCTCTAGCGCTTACCGTTAATGAGAAATTTCCGATGTAACAGATGGGAAAAGAAAACCCAATGCGGGAAAAGAAAACCCATATGCGGGAAAAGAAAACCCATTCTGAATTTTTTGCTAGACGGGTGCCAGAACTATTTTGACTGCACCATTCGAAAGAGCGGGTTGTTTTTAGTACGTCTGCATCGAAAAATATCAAAATTTGTACGAAAATGTAAGCTAAATTAATTTTTCAAAATTTTGTATGTTTAACACGTAAAGATAGGCAAATTTTGAAAAATTTTTATATTTGCTTATTTTCTGCAGTTTGAACATTCTGTCGTATAGAAAACAAGCTTTTGTTGTATTTTGAGCCAAACTACACCATTTTAACGCAAAACAATAATCAAATTTGGTCAAAATTGCAAATTTGGCTTGAAATTGCACCATGCCACAATTTGATCATTGGGCTCACATAACGGAATGATGCCAGGTACAGCCTCCACCAATTTAATCTGGAGGCTCTATTAAACAAATATAAGTGTTCATATGACCTTTGTTGCTAATGGTTTGAAAATATTCCATTTTGAAAATTGGGTTTTCTTTTCCCGCATGTGGGTTTTCTTTTCCCGCCGAATGAAGGTAACCCCCAGGTCGCACTACAGGCACCAGAACCAAACAGCATATGCCGTCGTGAAGTTTAAGACATATCCTCTGTGAAACTGTAATCCGTTTTGGGCTAGGTATTTTCAGTAGTTCAGGATGACACACCAAAGTTGACCCTGTCTGACGCCCATGTTGGGACCAAAAATTTCAAAATTTTAAAAGTCCCATAAAATTTGCTGAGAAGCACCGGAGACTACAAAAATACACCCCCTAGGGTAGTTTTAGACGCTCTTTAAGATAGGCTATCAAAATCTGATCTAGCTCATATGGCTGTCTCACACTGCTGATGGGTTTTCTTTTCCCGCATTTCTGAATGGGTTTTCTTTTCCCGCCGCGCTATATTTCTCATAACAATAAACAATTTAAGCCAAAAATTTGGACATTTTTGAAAATTTTTACAAAATTTACCCAAAAAATACCCAATTTTGGCCATTTTTCGCGCCTTCGGCGCGACTACCCCCCCCCCCCCCGGTGGGGGGGGGGGGCCCCCCCCCAAAAAGTTTTGGGGGAGGGTTGAAAAAAGGCTTGGGGGGGGCTACCCCCCCCAACCCCCCCCACCTTACACCTATGACTATAAGTATGAGACCCCAGGACCAAATAGAAAGTTTTCAGTGTAATTTCAAAGTTGACATCCCAAAACCACCGCCAAAAGCTAAGGGTCATATCGGAATTTCTAAACTTCTCTTGCTAGCGTGGAGAGACTCCGGGCTCCAATACTGTGCATGTGGGTTTGTATTGGCCCCAAGTATTAACACGCAAGGCACCATTTCCCCTACTGCATTGGGGCTCCACCAGCTGACCATTTTTTTTTACCCCCAAAATTTCGCCCCTTTTCGGGTAGAAAAAATGGTCAGAACATAGCAAAAAAATTTTTCTGAAGCAGTATGGGGGTTTTCATGCGTTTAGAACGCTTAAAAAGCATCGATTAAGCCTAAAAACTTTTTAAATTAGTCAAAACCGACCATTTTTGAATATTTTTCAAAAATGGCTATTTTGCTTATGAAACCTGATTGGTTGATGCTGCACAATTTTTGAACTTTTCAAATCGATAAAAATTGTTACCAATTCATTATAACTTTGGTTTTTTTGGCCAAATATACTAAATTTGATGCGCTCTTTCATCTGGAAGCATCAAATCTACTCTAGCGCCAATATTTTGGGGTGATTTTTTTTACCACAACCCAATTTTTTTACCATTTTGTCGGGTAAAAAAAATCACCGATTTTTTTTATTAATCTGAGAATCTGAGGTGCTAGGAAAGATTTTAATACCTGAATCGATAGAGGGCAGTGCCGGGCACTTACATGCAAAACCGCTTCCAGATTGGCCAACATTTGCGAAAGTTAGAGGCTTAAGTCGAAAACCCTTTTTTTTATCCCGGGTCTGACTATATGCGGGGGGTCTGGGGGGGCGGAAGCCCCCCAGAAGAAGCCAGAGCCCAAACTACGGTAAATTGTCTCAAGAAATTAATTTAGAGCACTCTAGAAACTCCTACTACCGAATTTTTCGGCTGCGTATTGTGGTGCGTATTTTTGTTTTTGACTGCGTATTTTTAAGCTCGACTGCGTAAATACGCAGTATTTTACGCAAAAAAACCGTGCCACCTGTTTGGGTTGGGGGGGGGGGGGGGTGAAGTAAGAGGTCCAAATTTGGCCCGGGGGACCTTTTTTAGATGAAAATGCTTCTTTTTCGATGTACAGACCATTAAAGATACTCAAAAGTTCTGTCGCTCGTTTTTGTATGCGAAAATGGGGCTTAAAATTGTCAAATTTAGGCCAAAATAGGCCAAAATTATCTCAAATTGTAGTTTAAAATTACTTCTACTGCCTTTTAAAAGCTGTTTTTAAAGGTCTTTAGCCATTTTTAGTTGATTTCTAACCATTTTTTTGAATTTTTTAAAAAATTCCAGAAATTGCAAAAAATTTTCCAGAAATTCTTTCATTTTTGCTTCCCCCCCCCCACCAAATTGACAAATTTTGGCGACCCCCCCCCCCAGATTTTTGCTACCCCGCCCCTCCCAGATGTTTGGCCAAAAAGTAACAAACCTGGCATAAAATCGAAAATCTAGGGGGGGGATCCACCACCCTCCCAGATTTTATGGCCAGCCACACCTATGGTTTGGACACATTTTAGGGGAGGGGGGGGAAGGGGGGTTGAGCTCGGGCTTGGGGGGGGGGGAGTAGTCGAGGCCGAGTAGGGGGGGGGGGAGGGGGCCTGGCCTTCTCGTGGGGGAGTCTCACAGGGGGTAAACTGTAGCCTGGTACACCTACGTAAGTACACCTGTGTAAGATCATTCATAAGTGCAAAATGTTCGATCTTTAAGTAAAATAGGCGGGGGTCTGGGGGCGGCAGCTTTGAGCTCGGCTTGGGTGGGAGTGGAGTATGTAGTTGAGGTCGCCGAAGGGGGAAGGAGGGGGGTCTGGCCTTTCCGGGAGGGAGGTCTCACAGGGGCAAACTGTAGCTTGATACACCTATGCCCTCAATTACACCTATGATTCCCCACCCACCCAAACAGGTGATGTGCACATAGGGAGACTCCTGACAAAATTACCAAAAGGTGAGAATTTGAAATTTATTTGGAAATGGTATCATAAAATTAATATAAACGTGTAATTACGTCTTCGCGCTTTTTCATAATTTAAAAAACTTAAGAATCTTAGGAATCTTAAGAAATTAAGATTTTATTGTTGGTGGAGTTCCAATCCACCACTTGACAGGAACCTAAAATTTTAGACATGCGCCTTCCTGATTTCAGTGTGCGGAGAACATCACTTATCCGACAGCGCGAACTAACCCCATCAACCTAACAGTCCAACTATAATTTTGCAAAAACAGTGCCTTTCCAGTTTCTGCGATGTACAAAGGAATAGAAACACAGATTTTGGCACGTGATGACGATTAATATAAAGATGGAATTTTAGTAAAACTTTCGAAAATAAGTTCTTCTTGCGTGCCAGCACACTTCATGCATTTCCACTTCAATTTCCATTTCTATTTCCGACCAGGGAAGGTTTTCCCAATTTCGGAGAGCTGGGCAGCAGCTGCATAATTATGACTCCATTTATCCGACAGATCTCGTTGAGCTAGTATTTTGTACATTTTTGCGTTTTAAAAGCATATTTCTAGCTTTCCCAATCGTTACATACAGCCAACTTTTTTATTTTGGCATCAAAACATTTATTAATATAATAATAATAATAATAATAATAATAATAATAATAATAATAACAATAATGATAATAATAAAACCACGTAACCCTTTATTGGTTGTTCGATAACTACCTTCGAGCTAAAGGAGCAATCGTTTTCCGAAGTTCGGTAAAGTAGGCAACAGGCAAAATCAAAGTAGCGCGTACATTTAGCTAATTGCTTCATAACGAAACTATTTCATGATAACTAAAATCGGTCCCCAGGTATTTGACGGAGGCATCGAATAATGTAACTGAAGTCTCATGGAAAACTTACTTCAGTTCTAAAAAGTCTGGAGTCCTTCTAAATGCAATAAAAAGTTTTTGAAAAGCCAAAACTAAAGTCTGACCAAAAAATAGAAAGCGAATTGTTTTCTTTATATCTCAGAAGTACTTCAAGATAGCTACCATAAGTATACATTTTCTGAACCGGAATAATGAGATCTTTCTTTTCGTAAAAAAATTTGAAATTTTGAAATTTCCCGTGCGATTTCAAAGGGTTTTTGTATGTCCAGAACATCCGACATTATGACATTATGACATTTTATATGTTCAGAAACATTGGTTCTTGCTACTACCACGAGTTTTTCTGAAAAGGTTTCCCCGTCCGAAAGTCCTGCATCCCAAATTTCAGTCCTTTTGGTTAAAAATTGCGTGAGTTATTCCATAAATTCCATTTCGATAAAACGGAAAAGTTCAATTTTATTACGCTTAGGTTTCCACAGTCGTTTTCTAATTACTCACAAAAAATTGTAGTATTGTAGTATTTGATAGACTCGTACTTTATAACGAATTGGTACGTTTAACTATGTTAAGTACTAATACGTCTTTTCTCGAACAAACCGTTATCAAACTGATCCATAAACTTATTTATATACAATTTTCTAATAATAAATTACAGCGAATTATTTGTAAGTGGCTTTCTAAAAAATCTCTTTTTACGGACAAAAATGTTGATTTCTAAAATTTTATTGCACAAAATTTTTTAAATAAAAGTTTATTCAATAAAGGTTTAAAGATTTTAAAAGTTTAAAAATTTTTGTTTTATAAATTTTTAAAACAATTTTTTGTTAAATTGTTTAAAAATTGTTTATTTGTGCATTCGTATAGCTTTCACTCTTGGAGTAAATATACAGCCACCCAGTTTCCCCATGCCAGGTGCGCACCTGGCGAGGCTGGCTAATGAGACGCATGGGGCTTTGAGCACTCATCTGAGGATATATATATATATTGCCTGTGCTCTAAGCCACTAACTATGTTTTGCACTATGTTATTTTACGTACACACACTCACATAGTTTTTAGATTGGGAGTCTGCAATGTACACTATGCACTATATTTGTGCAATTTATGTTTTATTATTTATGTATTATTTTTCTGTTTTAATCTTTTATTTCATCCGTTGATATTTGCTATGTCCGCTGGAATACGTCTGTGTCGGATGTATCCAGTAATCTCGAATTTGAAACAACTGTAACTACAGAAGAGGGTGAGTACGCATTTTGCGATACTGCGCCTCTTTCTGTGTTTTTCTTATATACGTCATGAGCTTTCGATTAATTAATTATTATTGATTATTTCCCATACTGGAGAAAATTTTCCTGAATTTTCACAGAGCACTTTTGTAGGAGTTTCAGATGTTCTATGACGACAGTTTTTAATGTCACCAAGAGCATTCAAACCATATTACCGGATTGCACCAAATAGAATTAAAGTTAGCTGCGGATTAGCTAAGGACTGTTTTTCATTCAAAAATTGTACTCAGTCCTCAGCTAATTTTCAATCTTAATCTGATTTGGCGCAATCGAGAGATTATAATATAGGTGTTGGTTACAATTTTCTGAAATCAAATAGCTTAAAATTTTTAAGCAAAGTTTGACCAAACTTTAAATTTTTAGATATTCTCTTGTAATTTAACCCGGGAACTCGAAATTTTCATTATTTTTCATTTCTCCTTATCTAGGTAAAGATTCTCAACAATATTTTAGATCTGATGAGATCTGATAAACTGCTCATAGTCGCTTAGCAATTTTCGCTTGTAGCTGTATAGTAAACGATTTAATACAAATACGCCGGTGGAACCGGTTGCATCCGACTCTAGACCTTTGTAGAAAACGGCGAGTGCGGGAGCAGAAAACGGCTGACAGAAAACTAAATGATTGTAGTCAGATGATTAGTGCTTGTCGGATATATATACTTTGATCTTTCCAGCTTACTTTGGCTGCCAGTTTATGGTCAACCGAAGGGGACATAAATTCCGAAAGCCTTTCACTTCCTCATCACATCACTTCCTCCTATGCACATTTGAGGAATTTAACTAATTCAGATATCTTTAGATTCAGAATTCACTGAAACTGAGTCTGAAGGTTTTGTTCCTACAGGCTTCAGTTTTGTCCTGCTGATACTGAAACCTAAATTGAAAGTGATTTGCAGGCCCACTGAAACTGAACCGAGGTCATCAACATCACTAAAGTTATTTAACATTCGAGTTGTCGCTCCTGGCTTCGGGCTGTGAATCCGGAGATAAGCACCGGCACCCTATAACCTTCTGTAGGTTGGAGTTCTCTCCAGGGGTCACTTTACCTTACCTTTACCTTTACCTTTGCCTAAAGTTATTTCAAGCTGAAGGGAACAAAGGAAACCTATATAAGGATGAAGCATAATGTATAAAGATCGGTTTCTATACAGATTACTTGTAAGACAATCATAAATCTCAACATGAAATGTGCATGATAAGTTGATTCATGATGCGTAATAATTTATATTAGCTTTTTGTTCAAATTCCAGTTTTGCTTAATCTATAATAGATTGAATTGGGCCAAGTGACTCAAATTACTCCAGTTCAGTGTGTCTATTCGATATTTAGAGTTCCTCGGTCCGCGAGGACCTGAAAACTCGTCAATCATCGTCTCTTCCACATCCTCCTTTGTATTAAAACCTTTCTAAAATATAGGTGGTACCTAATACCTATTGGCTCAGTAAACACCAATCTAAATTATTTTATAATTGAACGAATTTCTTGATCAAAGCTATACTGCTATAATCAAAAAGGCCTGTGCAGCTAATAGGAAAATAGGTATTTTTTGCAGTTATTTGTTCTTCAAAGGAGCAGAGCTGACCCATATAGCCTGCAAGGACCTCCATCTCAGCATCATTCACTAGCAAACTTGAGCAGTTGTTGCCAGCAGTAGTTGATGTCCCACAAAGCCAGCTGAAATTTTGGCCTCCACTGGACAAAACATACATATAAAAGACATACATGTAAAAATGTAGATTTCTTTGGTCAATTCGGAGGTACGGTCTTTTACTAACAGAAATGAGGGAATCAATTCCTTGAACACGTCATCAGTAAGCAGACAAGAGATTTTTGTCGATTCGTTTTCTTTCTCACAACATAGACATCTCGTACTTTATAATAACATCTGCTCAGATGGGCTGATCATATTCAAGACGTCTTCCGCTACTGCGTCCGGACGTTCTGATGCACACTTATTCGAAGAAGCCTTGCCTGCTAGTCTCCGATTTACTAGAGTTGCCGAAGGCTTAATGTAATGTTTTCTACTGAAAACAGTTTTCAACGTTTGGTAGTAATCTTCCGCAACGGACCTGGGATAGCACGTGAGCGTCTTGCTTAACGTTCCGGATGCTAGGTATCAAGAGACGCCTGAAATTCCATTGTAATTTCCTTACATTCATAGCAGGAATTCCCACCCGTTTGTCAAAATCAGTGGCCAGAAGGCATCGTAGCAACGACGATCTGTTCTTCTGTGCTGCTTATCCTTCATGCTGTCATGCCAATACACTTGGAAATCAAGCGGTTCCACAGTATCCTTTAGAGCGAGAAATAATTGCTTAACAGTGCTCGGGGCTCCATAAAAAGACTGGCAGATTTCAGTGGTATTTCCGGCAATTCCATGCTTCCCTAACAGCCTGGCTTTATCCAATATTGGATCCCAAAACCAGATATCCAGAAAATCTTCCAAATACTAAACATTTCCTCCAGGTATGACCTTCCTCATTGCTAACACAAATCTACTGAACAGTCTGATACGACTGCGCGCAGTCTTCGGATACTCTTCTAGTACTGCACCAGAATTATCAATCAATGTTTAAAATCAATTTATCGGATCTTACAATAAGCTTCACACAATCGTCATGTAGTTGTACCATCTATATCGACAACATCTGCATCTATCAGCCGGTTGCACCAAATTTGATTAACTTCTAACTAAAATGTTATTAGCTAGTCTTAATCTTATTTTAGTCAGATTCTCCGTTGCACCAAGTTAGTTAGATTTTAAAATCTGATTAACTCTAAACCAATCAGTATTTTTCCCAGATGCGCTCTAGCAAATCAAGTACAAGCATATGTCACATGGTGACTTTAGTTATATTTTAGTTAGATTTTAATCAGATGTTAGTCAGAAGTTAGTCAAATGTTAATCTTACCCCTGACTAGAATTAAAATCTAACTTTTCATTTGGTGCAACGAAAAATGGCCTTAATTAGAATTTAATTACAGATTAGTCTAATTAGATGTTAGTCAGATTTGGTGCAACCAGCCGTATAATGAGCGAATGGGAGTGTTAAAAATTTAACAATTTCAATGCCGCAAAATGTTTCTCAATTAAAATTAATTAAAACAAGCTGATCTTGTTTTGTCTCTTGTGTTCGTACCTTTCCTACCTACCTATCTTTCCACTAAAAATAAACTAGAATATTCGCAGTTCCAAGAATAAAATGACATTAACAAAATTCTCGTTCTAATGCATACAGCCACCTTTGAAAGTTTAAACCATTTCTAAACTAAATTTCTTCTGGCTTTATATAACATAATCTTTTAAACAAATGAGAACACTCCCTTTTTTCTACAGTTTGATCTAATGGCTGTTGTACATTTTACGGGGACAGAAACACCTGCAGTGAGTTTATTGCCTTTTCTGTACTTTAGTCAAAACTCAAAGACAATAGAAGACTGAAATTCGATTCAAATATTCGCTACAGACTCACTGCAGAGATAGAACACCTATACGTTACTGTTAATGGTCTGTTAGGCTGAATTAGTTGGAAGGTCATAACTACTATTGTTCAGATTGCGTCGAAACCTTCAGAATTTGTAACTGTTTAAATACTTCCAGATAGAATTCGATCTAACGTTAGATTCAAAACTCACGGCAGTCCAATTTTCGAGATGAAATAGCTAAAGCATATTCGTAATAAACCTGAATAAGTATATGTTGAAGCCAATGGCAACTGTAGAATCAGGAATTCTGCAGAATTTTCACCATAATCCCAGTTATTCTGAACACAAAGCGGAACTTTACAGAATTCTTGAAAATCTCAGGAGATCGGTAGAATAATTCGAGTTTCTCAGAATTCTAGTGTAGAATACTGTATGTAACCTATTGAAAAAACTATTTTTTGTGGGGATTCTCCAGGGGATTTCCCCATCAGGATTCTCATGACCCCATCTATCCCCATAGGGATGCCCCATGGGGATTTCAATGGGGAGTTTTGTGGGGGTGGATTGCTCGCCGAGCAATTTTCTATGGGGATCCCTATGAAACAACCAATTAGGGAGCAGCAAAATCAGCTGACATTATAGTCAAGACTGTCTTTAACGCATTATAACATAATGCTAAATAATATTGCTTAGGTAACAAGCAAAATGGATATTGTACCAACAATTTAACAGGTTCGTTGAATTGTTAAGAACAAGGAAAAGTGAAAACATTACAGCTTTGAGGAAAAATCATAGCGATGAACTAAATTAACTAACTACTTAATTAATTAACTCCAGATTCAATCATTATATTTATGTTTTTACATTTAAATCTAGTTGATATAAAGTAATTTTGTTAATAATTTTTGTCCTTAGATAGTATATTGAATTGGTATTGTTGTTTAAATTGTTGAGAAACAGTAATTTCATTCGGTCGTGTTAGTAATAAAAATTGGAAACTATAGCAAGCATCCACTGGGGATTGTCTCCATCGTGTGAATAGATTCTTCATAAAAAGACCCCATGGGGAACCTCTGGGGATTTTTGGGAAACTTTCGAATGTAGTGTCCCTGGGGTTACTAGTAGTGTCCCTGTTAGACGCCGGGAAACTGGTACCTTGGAAGGCCCTGACTGTCCCGTACCACATGACCGCTTCCGAGGTCATGGCCGGATGACGGATACAATCCTGTATGACCGACTGAACCAGGTGCACAAAACGAGCTGACTTATCCTTTCAGTACTTCAGCGACTCATTGTACGGCTGGAACGTAAACAAGGAAAGGTACACTCGTAGGAAAGGAACAAACTGCGCAATGGCCGCTACTGAGGCCAGGGACTGCACAGGTCCCGTCCCTACGAGGGTAACCGGTGGGAAGACTACGTCCCCGTCCCGAGCCAAAGCCGGAAAGGAAATCGTGCACTGCCAAGCGTCAGTTCTCTCCGGCGCAAAGATCAAGTCAGCATGCTCGGAGGCGCCGGAATAGGCTCATGGCCAATTTGGACGCCTTCAAGAAACAGCATGCGGACCGTATGAAAATAGCGATCCAGAACCGTATCAGGTACCGCAAACGGCGCTGCCTGACCCGTAAGCCACTCCATCCAATAGTCGTAGGTGACCCTCCAGTAAGGATTTACCCCCGGCGGACCCGATTGATACCGCACATCCGGAAGATAGGTCACCCGCCAATGGCGATCAGACCAGGGCCGAAACGGAACTGCCATCGGTGAGGCGTCCACCAAACGCTGGACCGTTGACGCCGAATAGGGGGCTAAGGTCTGCGTGCCCACAAACGGAGGCGATGGAGCCAACCTACTATCAGCTGGCAGCCCGAACCGGTCCTCCCCAGGAAAAATTGGTATAAATCCATTCCATCCTGGAAATGCTGAATTTGTTAAAATTCCCCATTCTGCTGAACAGTCGGCATAGAATCAGATCGGGGAGGAGGCCGGGGGCGTGTTCCCCCCGGTTGAACTGTCGCTCCGGCGTTAGGGTGGGTTTTGGGGGACCCCCAAAATTTTCTCCCCCGAAGTATCACCCCCGACCGTGTTCATCTCTGCCATTTTGTCCGTCTCCAAATGTTCTTCTTCGCTTTGAGGAAGTTCGTGGAAAAGTATAACTTTTTCGTGCAAGTTACGCGTGATACTACGAGTGATAGGTCCAGAATAATTTTTGGACATCTACCACTGTCACGGTCGCCACTTTTGTCGGGTATGAAACCCTGGTGCTAGATTATGACTGACCGTATAATTTGCAAGTTCTCGTCGAAGGTGTGCGATGTCCAGACTTCAGCAAAATAGCGTTATGGTTGATTGATAGATTAGGATCAAATAGGCTCACTCGTAAACGTCAAAAGTCCTACGCTAACAGAGTTATTTATTCACATATCAAAATAAACCGGACATAATTCAAATAAGAATCCGACTCGAACTATAGAGATACTCACACAAAACCAACAGTCACAAAATGGCAGAGGTGCTACGCTACACACGACCTACCCACAACTCGACTAACACCCCAATTGATAGTGTTCCGCCATCTTGAACTAGTTCACATTTGTGAGTCATATTTGAGCCACGAAATTAGCTAATGATAATTTTATCTTGATTGTTCATGAAATATTTCGTTTTAGGTTCAAACTCATCTACCGTATACTTAGGCTTAGCACACGGATATTTCCTATATTCTACACTACCATACTGGCTTTGGATCACAGGTGACGCAAGAACCGTGGAAGAGGGATCCGGTCCTAGGCGATTTGATTGATCGTTAGGGCCCGGTTCGTTCGGATTCGACTGAGTAGCCGGTCCACTGGGATTAATCAGCAGGATAACCAATCTGAGAATTACGCGTCGGCTGATCAAAAACATGGTGAATCTCTATAACATAAATTATAATTAATACATAGCATATACTATGGTAATGTTCAAATGTACACATCTACCATATATTTAACGTATAAGAGAATGGTAAGAATAGCAGGAAAATTATATGTACGTATATTATGTGCGGTTAGTAGTGAAAATTATTTGCTAACCACTCAACCAGACTGATATAGGTGAGGGCGGGCGTCATCAGTGGCGTACCCTTCACCTATTGCAGCTCTTGGACTTTTAGTTCCCCCATAAAAGGTAAAGAAAGGCGTTTCTGCCCTGTGGTCTTCCATTTACACGTGTAGTTACATAGTGCTGTGCTTATACATCAAACATTAAGTATTGAGTAATTTATTAAAATCTGATCATAAGATATTATCATTGATTTCAGAGAAAATTTCATCCATTAAACAATCATACTTTGTATCTAATGCTTTACTTTTAATGCATTTACGCAGAAGTGTTAATAGGGTAATCTTTAGATTTAATCATTCTAACGAATTTTACACATGCATTTACAAATCCGTTTTTTGTAGATATTATAGCAGCATGTCTAGCAAACTCGTTGTAAACCGCGTTATGTTCACAACCGAGGCTAATGTTGCTTTCATAACTAGAAACCTTATAGACTTACAATTAAAATTATATCTTTCGTCAAAAATGTCAGTAACAAATTTATTATGAATTACTGATATTTTTATTATCTAGTACATCTGCAAATTGATTGCTGTCATTCATTTTATTTAAAATTAAACACGCAGGATAGATATCTGGGGTTACCTGACCATGATCATTAAGGAAAGTCATATCGTCCTAGTGGTGGAGTCTCATTTGCGCACACAAATTAAAGTTTTCATCTAAGTCTATCCCATTTGCGCGCACTAGTGTTATGTATTGTTTAAATCTGCTGTAAGGAGTCCCGTTTGCGCACGCGTCCTGAATTTTATCATTGGCACGCATTGCAACTATTAATGCGTTTCTACGATGCACATTAATTTATTTCCATAGCTACAAAATTCCTTTCAATAGCTATTCTGAACATTCTATCAGCAGTTACTGTATGTACTGCGCGCAAATGGGACTACTGTAAGGTTAATGCAAGAATAGAGCTCAAATTGATTTGCGCGCAAATGGGACACTCTGAATTTTTAGTGAGGTGCGCGCAATCCGGAATCACTGCGGGCAAATGGGACTTGCGCGCAAATGGGAGAGAATCGTCCTGATACCTATACGCCTGCTTAAGTTTTTCTAACGACTTAAATTCCTTATTTTTATAAAGGTAAAAGGTAAGGCAAGGTAATGTGACCCCTGGAGAGAACTCCAACCTACCGAAGGTTATAGGGTGCCGGTGCTTATCTCCGGATTCACAGCCCGAAGCCAGGGGCGACAACTCTAATGTTGACTACATCTGTGGAAAGGGGGCCAGCCCTTCATCAGGCATTTCGCCAGAACACAGACTCCTGTTACCTTCCCACCGCAGTGGTACCCATTTACCGACAAGTTAAGGATTGACAGCTGGGTTGGCTGGAGCCCACGGCGAACCGATATGTGCTTAGTCCCTTGCTCAAGGGGATTTGCGAAAGCCTTGTGGCAGCGGGGGTTCGAACCTAGGACCGTAAGATCTTTAGTCGAACACCTTACCACTCTTATTTTATCTTATTTTTATAAAGATTAGTAGTGCATTTATGCTCATAAGATAGTAGAGTTAAATTCGCTATAAAGGGTGCTGCATTAGTGCCCATTGGGATACCAATTTTTTGCTTGCATATATCTCCTAAAACGAAGTAGCAGCTATTTAGCAACCATCTAAGCATATCCATAATATTATCTTTACCTGCAAGGATTCCTTTGTTAGTCAAACAGTCCGGATATATATCTGGATTAACTTGATTAGCATGGTCATGATCATTAAGGAAGGTCATATCGTGCTGATACCTATATGCTTGTTTGAGTTTTTCTAACGATTTAAATTCCTTATTTTTATACAGATTAGTAGTATATTTTTATTCATTATATAGAAGAGTTAAATTAGCTATAAAAGGAGCTACATTTAGTTCCCATTGGGATATCAATTTCTTGCTTGCATATAATATCTCCTAAAACGAAGTAGCAGCTATTTAGCAACCATCTAAGCATATCCATGTTATCCTGACCTGCAAGGATTCCTTTGTTAGTATTTAATCCCCAAGCTGCCGATCTTTCATATAAAATCAGCTTACGATTAGATTTACCAAATGTAATATCACAGACTGATTCAAGGGAAGTTAAAATTTCCGGATGGGGCAGCGACGTATACAGTTGACCAAAATCAAATGTATTAACAATAAAACCTAAAGATACGGAAGTAAACAACAACAACGCCACAGCAACGCTAACTACTTGTTGTAAGCCTCGACCGTTGTGGCCTTCCGACGACGCTGTTTCGCCCAATCCGATTTTGATGAGGAGCCTGGGGAGGCGATGGATTAAGACAAGTCAACCGCGTATAATCCAGAGGTCCCATCTGATCGATCATGGCATAAGTTTTGCCAACTCCCCAGTAATCGTTCTCTCTCTCTCTCTCTCTGTTCAGGAGTCATCGCTAGGCATAGACTGGGGGACGGAGGAGTCCCACCTCCCTCAGGAACTGGACCACTCTTTGGGGTTCTCTGGACAGGCATGAAAGGTCAGGCCCCAAACCCAGGGTTCTGATTCTGGCCGGGACCAAGGCAGGGCATTCGAGGAGTAAATGGTTGAGGTCATCGGGTTTTTCGTGGCATCTGACACAAATTGGGCTGTCGTCGACGCCAATTCTGTGTCGATAAAACCTCAGGATAGGGCAATGTCCTCCGGCTCTCAACTGAGAGAGGACCACGCGGTCACGTTTGGACAGTCCATTTTCACTCCGAGCAGGAACAGGTTTCCTGTCCGGGTTAATTAGGAGTACAGCAGGGTGAGATAGTTTTCGTCGCCAGGATTCCTTGCTTCGGCGGACAATGAGGCTTTTCACCGTTGACTGATCTAGAGGAACTTCAGTCTGAGGTAGATCACTGCCGAATTTGGCGAGACTATCGGCTTCTTCGTTACCAGGTATGCCGGAATGACCCGGGACCCAGCGGATGGCTACTGGGCATTTGATCTCATCAATTAGCGCCGCGACTTCACTGACAATAGGGTCCGAGCTGGTGCCTGAACAGGACCTTAGCTTGTGGCATGCTGACAGACTGTCTGTCATCAGGAGAATTTTAGGATCAGCAGGAAGCCAGTCTAAATTCCGTTTGCACCATTTAAGCTCCTTTCGGATTGCGACTAGTTCTGCTCTGTAACTTGAGCAGTATCTTCCTGCAGCTTTGAACAGATTTGCGGTTAGACCAGAGTCAGTGATAATCTTGATTCCGGCGCCTCCATTATCAGTTCCACCATCTGCTGATCCATCTGTCCAGATTTGCACATTGGGTTTCCACTGGAGCGACGGCGGACAGGACTGATAATATTCCACTAATTGATCTGGCTGGAGTGTCCTTGCCAGGTCAGATTCATCGATTACAGTCGGCCTGTTGGAGATTTCCCAAGGCGGTCTCGGCTCTTGATTGACGGCTTCTACTGGGTACTGTTCAAGTTCCTGAACAACGTCTAGTTTTTCAGCTGCTTCCCTCCAGGAGGTAATGGACTTTAGGCGTTGCCTTTGGTAGCCCTGAGCCACTTGACGTCTGGGGTTGCTGACAGGTAACGCAGTTGACTTCAGGTAGGCGTTTGCCAGCTTCTGATCTCGTACCTCCACCAGAGGCAGCAGGTCGGCTTCCAGTAGGACCCCTTCTGTGGGGGCTGTCCTGGTGCAGCCAGTGATTATTCTGGAAGCTCTGCTATGAACGGTTTCCAGGTGTCTGAGAGTGGATGGTGCAGTGGTGGGTCCCCAGGCAGCCAAGGCGTAATCAATGAGTGATCTGGCAAAGGCAAGGTATACAGTTCTAAGTCCTTCTTTTTGCATACCCCAGGATTTTCCAGTAAGCGCAGATAGGATCTTCAACCTGGCCTGTAGCTTCTTCTTCATGCGGCAGACGTGTTCTCGAAAGGTGAGCCTTCTGTCGAAAGTGACACCAAGGAAAGTTGGATGGGCGTTGAATGGCACATTTTGATTTCCATAAAGAACTATAACTTCTGATCTGGCTTCGTGCGGATCAGTTGTGAAGATAGTGGCCTCACATTTCTCCGCATTGACAGTCATTTTCCAGAAGATTGCCCAATCTCGGATCGTTCCCATTGCCTCGTTAATTTTCCTTTCTGCAGTGGCAATTTTGTTATGGCTGGTCCATACAGCCAAGTCATCAGCGAACAGACTCACGCTGACGTCAGGGGGCAGACGGTCAACCAGATCGTTGATATAGATAGTGAATAAGGTAGGTGACAGAACTGCTCCATGAGGAACTCCAGCCCTCAGTTGGAAACTTCTACCAAGGGTTCCATTAACTTTGACTTGAGCTCTTCTGTCTGACAGAAACTGGGCAATCCAGTGTCTGAGGCAGTGCGGCAGTCTCATTTGATCCATCTTCTTAATGAGGCCAGGTATCCAGACAGTGTCAAAGGCTTTAGCAAAATCCACCAGAACCATAACAGTGCGTTTGGGTGGTCTTGCATGGAAACCATCGGCAACATCCTGGACTATTCGCAGAACCTGGTCCTCAGTTGAATGTTGCTGCCGGAATCCGGCTTGGCAGGGGGCGAGTAAATCGTTAGCTTCCAGGTAGAATGTGAGGCGATCCTTGATGACACGTTCGACTGTTTTGGCAACGCAGCTTGTGAGGCTAATAGGTCGGTAGGAGGCAGGATCCGCTGGAGGCTTGCCTTTCTTCAGAATTGGTACAACCACGGCATGTCTCCATGAGGCTGGAATCTGCTTAGACGTCCAGCTTAGGTTGGCTAGGTAGAGGAGAGCTTGGAAGCCTAGTTCGGATAGCTCATGAAGCATGTCCGGCAGAACCCCATCGGCTCCAGCTGCTTTCCCTTTTTTCATATGGGAAATGGCTGCCTGGAGTTCCTGCTCAGTGATCGGTTGGCAGCAGGCACAGTTGAGATCACTAGGAAGTCGGTGGGAGTCCATTATGTGCCTGATTCTACTTCTGTCAGCCTTTCCGACCGACAATCTGCTGACTCTGGAGTATTGCTTAGCCAGACAGTTTGCCTTGTCCCGATCCGTAACATAAGTCTTCCCATTGGAAGCCAGTGCAGCCCCTTCGGGCTTGGTAAATCTTCCATCCATAGATTTGACCGTTGCCCAGAGCTTGGTTGCATTGGTGGCATGGCTGAGAGTGCTGGTAAAGGATTGCCACCAGGCTGCTTTTGTCTTCTTGATGAGATCATTGGCTTCTCTGGAGGCCTGGATCCAGGCGGATCTTTCCTGCGCACCATTAGCTGCCTTCTTTCTGGCCTCCTGTCTTCTTTTGACTGCCTCTCCTATTTCTTCTGTCCACCAGGGTTTGGGGCGACGTCTTCTTCCAGCAGGAATTGCACCCCGACCAGCTATTCTGATAGCGCGAGCAAACATCCGATCGGCACGGTGGCAATTATCTGCCGAGAAAAAATCCATAGCTTGAAGTTCTTGATCCAGAATCTCCCGGAACATGCGCCAGTTCGCTTTCTTCAGAGACGGCTTAGCCGCTATATGAGGCCTGTCATCAGTAGAGTTTGCTCCAAACGCCACAGTTAGCATGATAGGGAGGTGATCGGATCCCAGGTCTGGGCCAGTTTCCCAGTGGACTAACCCGTCCATGGCAGCTGGGAGGAAGGTGATATCGGGAGCGGCTTCACTGCCGGTTCGGTAGTCCTTCCTGGTTGGTGAACCGTCGTTTGCAGGTGTCATATTGGTGTCAGCCGCCCAGTCTTCCAGGAGGGCACCGACACGATTAGTGTCTATATTGGCATCCCACAAGGCAGAGTGTGCATTGAAGTCCCCTCCAACTATAGTCCCATTTCCAGATGGCAGCTTGGACGGGTCAAATGACAGAACTCTATCGTCGTCAGCAGCTTGACGTATGGGTGGGATGTAGACATTGGCTATTCGATATACTACGGGTTTCCTACTGCCACGGGATTTGACGTGGACGGAACAGACGAGAACTTCGGTAACGTCGTCTTGTCTGTCCACCCATGGACCGGGATCAACTGTATAGGGGAGGTCCTGCCTGATCGCTGTGACAAGCCCGCCGCCCACTGGTGGGCCTTGCTGGCCGATGCGTCTGCCGCGAGTCCGGTCCTTCCGGACGATGGTATATCCTGGAAGGGAAAAATTGTGCGATTCCTGAAGTCTGGTTTCCTGGAGGAGAACGACATCAACCGTCTTCCCTTTCATCTGGCTATCGAAGAGGAATTTTTCCAGTTCCAGGCGCCGTTGTTTGATGCTACTACAGTTCCACTGGAGGATGGTTAGGCCAGGGGGGCGGCGGCCTTGGGATGCCTGAGTGACCGGACGGAGTATTGAGGCAGACGTGGTAGTAGTATCGGGAGTGTTGGATTTGGTTGAGGGAGAGGGGGCCGGTGTGGATAGTCCGGCTGGAGGGACGGTTCCTGAACCGGTGGGGGAGGGGGAGGATAAGACAGGAGTTGATGAGGGTGTAGTGGGTTGATGGTTGGCTGTGGATGGGGATGGAGAGACCTGCAGTGCATCGCAGTCCTCACAGGTCCCGACAGCTTGAGTATGAAACATTGTCCTTGTTTGATCTAAGGTCAGGTCTGCGCAATGGCGGTGGAACCAGAAACCACAGCCCGTGCACGACACGCTCCAGTGGTGCCACGGCACATTCAGTTTACATTTGCCACACGGATATTGGGGGGGTTGGCTTTGGAGGACCCGGATTTGGATGGATATCTCCGGCCATTAGGAGAAGAAGAAGGGCAATGATAGAGAAAGTTCGCAGAATGGGTTGCCCTTGATTTGCCCTTGGGTGGTGCTTGGCCGGATTAGCACCACCCATCACCAAAAACCCGGCACTGTCCAGAGAGTTGGGTTTGGGGCTGACCGCTGGGGGCCTTGGCTGTTCCCAGAGTGGTCTGTTGCAAAGGGACCTGGATGTGAGGCAATTTCGGTCTTCGCTGGGGGATCCATTGAAGTATCTTCTCCACCACGGAAAGGCTGCCATCGTTGGAGAAGAGTAAGCGTTCTTCGAATCGAAGACGGACACCCGACGCAGCCAACCACTCACGATAAGCAGAACAGACCTGTCTTAGCTCGGATAACGTCGAGCACAACGTAGGCCCTCACATGAATTGTAGGATGTTCCAAAAAACGAAGAAATCGCACCGTACGATGGAACCAACCCCGGGTATAGTGCTTTGCCCACTGCATAGCCTGAAATGGACAGCCTCTCGAAGCTAGATACCTAGCCGGACCTGGTAAGCAGGCCCAATAATCGGCCTTATGATGCAGGAATGGACGATGCCCCGCTCGTCGGGAGTCGGAATGGATATTAGAGGTTGGATAAAAAATTTGATCACCCCACCATAGTCCTTGACCGCATAGGGTTGCATGGCATCATGAGCAAGCGATTTATCAGTAATCCATTTGACCTTTCTCTCTAAAAATTTCGACATTTAGTCCAAGTATCAATCATCTGAGCTGTAGCAGCCACGGCACACGTTCACAGTTACTTTTAAACTCGTGAAGCTAGCGGCGTATCTGCTAGCAAAAAGAAATTAATTTATCGTTTCAGTTGCAATTTCGAATATTTCAAAAATCAGTTACTAAACTCCGACACAAAAATGTGTGCACAAAATTGTGATCACTGATACTGCATTTAATATTCATCGGAGATCAATAACATTATATATTTTTGATTCGTCATGATGAGAGGAAAATGTTTATAGAATTTGAAACTTTGAAAAATTTCAAAAATTTCAAAATATCGGTTTATCGAGGTTTTTCTCCGGAATATGCATTATAAAAACTTTCTTCCTTACAGGAAAGTTTTCCCATCTGAAAACAAGCTGAATGACGCAAGAGTGAAGAAAATCGGTTTAGGTTTGAATTATTATTAGCATTTTCGATTTTCCAAATCCTTTGATCTTTACCGCTTTTCCAACTTCGAAATGCTACTGGGACCGCTTAGGCATCTGCCTTAACGTAGTAAGTCAATTTTCAAAATTTGAAAGTTGATTTTTTCGAAAAATTGCCACTTTTTGATCCAAATTTTGATACACTGGTACCGAAAAAATTGGGAGTAGATAAGTGATTCTAAATATTCCATCTTTGCTGAATCCAATGATGTCAAAACGTTGCCGACGCAAATTGCTCGGGCTATAAATTTCAGATTTGCCCTTTTTTCAATAGAATTTTGGGTAGTCTTCTTATTTCTGACGTAAGTTTTGTCTCCTTCTCTGCTTCTTTCGCTTGCACTAATGCTGCCGCTTCAATGATTTCCTCAATTGATCGTTAAAAAATAGCGCTCTGACTCCAATTCACCATGGAACCACGTGCTAGACGCGACTGTGTAATCAAGATGGAAAATGAACACATTCCTATTCGCCCATCTGGTCCAATAGCTGACACAAAACGGTTGACCTTAAAATTCTGCGTTGTCAGTTCGCCCATGACTTCGGACAAATTGGGGATTCCTCGTTGTTGATTTTGCATATATTTGCACACGTAAGACTTGCTAGCACTCTTAGCTGCCCACAAAACTGATGGTTTCAGTAAATATGCATAGCAATCGTAGTGTGGCAACCAGACATGTGCAGGAGGGGAAGTTCTGTGGGGGGTGAAGGGCGGCCGAAGGCCGCCGAAAAACCGGATACCGGATTTTTCCGGTATTTTACTGGAAAAATCCGGATTCGGGGGGGGGGTGAGCTCAGGTCTGGGGGGGTGAAACCTCCCCCCAAGCACATGTATGGTGGCAACATAACTGCCTGAATTCGAATGGAAATCGGATGAACGAATGAATGAATGAATGAACTGGTTCTAGGTGTGGAATGCCCCCTGGTTGCTTAGCCATGGCCACAAAACAATTAGCGTAGACTGGTCGCACTAATCTCACTTTATGTTCGACGCCACGAGATGTCAGAATTACTCCTATACCCTGTTGATTGTAGGGAATACTTGTCGGGACATCTTCAACATAACCAGAGCTTTGCGCTTGGTGGACAATGTCTAGCATTTCTCGAACATCAATATCAGTTTTAGTCTTCTTAGGTGTCGGTTGTACAATAACAGGACGTACAATTGAACTGCTTGCTTGAACGCACTGCTTGTGTTTTTGAGCTTAAGCACATACATAGAGCGAGTGAGCGTACCCCCGTTTCGAATAGGTACTGATTTGCGGGGGCGGTCACTAGGGTCTGATTTGCGGGGGGGGGCTGGGCCGTTAGGAGCAGAAGCAGAGCATAGTTTTTGCTCTGATAACATAGTGTGTGCCTAGTGGCACACTCTTGTATTATGTACTCTTGCTATTAGAAGCGTCGATGCCAGCAAATGTAGCATGACAGAGTAGTGCAAAATGATATTGATGTTTTTAGACGCACTTCGGCGGGCGTACACCTATTTTCGCGACTATGAAGGCACTTTAATTGTATCCTAACGAATAGATTTAAACCGACGATGACAGTGAAGACTCATTAACAGAAGAATAACAGAATTTTAATGAATATTACACTCTTAAGGTGGTGATTCCTTTTGGAAACATATTATTGGTTGACGGTTCAATTCAAGATGAATTTGATGAAACTTTTCAAAATCATTTCTTTTAGCATTCTAACACCCTCCGTGCAATCCCGCTCCAAAACTTCGACGTCTCCGTTCAGGGCGGTTTTTACCGACTTTTGACACTTTTAGACAGTACCTGCAGAGCTATAATTATACTCATTCAAAAGATCTTGTTGAGCTCTATATTTTTGCTTTTTAAAGTTCCTTTCTAGCTTTTGTCTGTAGTGAGATACAGCTGATTTTCTTATTTGGCGTTGAAACCTTTTAAGTTGAAAGTTTTGCAGAAATTAAATAATCCACGATTTCTTGAGCTACGCAAGCCTTAAAATTAAACTAAGGGTGTCAATTTGAAGGTCTCGTCGAGGCCGATTATCCGAGGCATGATAATCTTCCAACTGCTATCCCGTGAACTGCTACCATCAAAAATGTAGTTTTTGCAAAAACATGACCAATTTTTCCAGCGATCGTGGAGCATTTACTATGCAAGCCAGAGGGTTGCCACTTACTAGACATGTTTTACACAAAAATACCCCGGGACACTTTTTAGTTGTCCCGATTGCTGCTTTCTAGCTAAAGTGGTAGCTTGCTAAAGTTGGGAAAAGTAGGCGAAATAAGTTGCGCATACATTTTAGTTAATTTCTTTATAACGAAGAGCGATTTCATAATTAAAAAAGTGTCCCCAGCTATTTGATAGTGGAATTGAATGATGTGGCCGACGACTCCCGAAAAAATTTACTTTAGTCTGCAAAAAATCTGGAATATTAAATTACTTCGAAAATGCAATAAAATAATTTCCGAGAACTAAAGTTAGGTTCACTATATTCATTAGCAAGTGAAAATGTTAAGCTCCATTTCGATATAAAAATGGCTACTTAACTCCAAGGAATGAATGAATAATAACAGTTCAAAGTTGATGTCTCCAAAAGGTATCACCACCTTAAATAACTAGCCTACGTTTAAATAACTAGCCTGCCTACCAGTACCGAGTGAAAAGGTCTTACCTACCGAGTGTGCCATTTTGCATAAAAGCCTAATCTAGAAATGACAACGGTCCAAAAAATGAGACTGCATTAGTACAAAAGACAGAGGGGAGACCTCCAAAAAATTACAGACAAATAAAGAAATTTTCAAACAAAAAGAATCACCAAGGTCAAAGGAACAGGAAATTTTCGCAGGAAATAATTCAAACAATTTTTAGAAGAGCAAATTAAATACCAAATTTACACAATTACTCATTACAGATTATTCAACCAATCTCAAAGATACCCAAGTCTCAGAATATTTCAATAAGGAGTAGCGGTTAAATATGACCAGACAGACAATCAAGAACCACATTAAAACTTTGGAAAAAGGGTGGATTAAATTATAAAATAGTAATTTAAATAGCTCGACAAGGTCACCTTGGAGCAGAGAAAGTTTTCTAGACAAATAGAAATGGTCACCACTTACGAGAAAATCAATGAAAAGCTAAAACTAAAAATATGAAGAGCATAAACACGACAGCAACAGAGGAATACACTAGACTGAATAGACAAAGAAGTAGGCAATTATTTCTGCCTAGCAAGCAATCAGAGAAAGGATGATAAAATTTTGTAAAATTCAAATGGTTGCTTAGGCTGTAAAAATGGACAGCTACTTTACTGATCCATTTTTAGAAATACAGAGACAAATTTTAAAATATAGCAGCGCCACCTAGTGACTCTCGGAGGGCTGACAAACACCAAGGTATTTTCAACATAGAGAAATGACAATTTCAAGACTTCGAACCTATCCTTGATGCAGTATTTGATTACCCTCACTTCAGCTTTTATTCAGAAATTGCGGAGATCAGGATTGATGGAGTCTTCTGTGCAGACATATTTCAAGGCGTAAATCACTTGAGGAACTTTATTTTCACTAACAGTATCCGATTTGGAACACGATTCACAATAGCTAGTCCCTAAATACCATGACTGGAGTTCTGCAGTTCTGGTTACCAAGATGAAGGTCAACAAATTCCTGAACAATGAATTGTTGTATTACGATCAACGAGCATCAGGTAAGCAATTTAAGGTACGAGTTTCCTGTCGGGTATTGTTCACTCTCACGAATTTAATCCTTTACGAACCAAACTAAAACTTACGGAATAAGTCACGTCGTGCTCCTTGGCAATCTGAAACCAGTTTCGTATTTTTAGTTAAGAAAATAAGAAAGTTTTGGGTTTTAGCCTTAGCCTCGCAGTAGTCAATGGAGACAGCGGATTGACTGTTGTGGCATTATTGACAATATCAATCTGCCAAGTTTGGCGATTTTTTCAACACAATCGTAGAGAAATTAGCAAAAGAGTGTGAAAATATTGGAAAATGGTTGTTTTTGGATGCTACTACTTTCCCGCAAGATGTGTTATATACTATGGAGTGCAGCTATCTACTCACCATTTCAGTAGCTTTTGTTAGTCGTTCAGGAAATGCGAAAGAGTACTGCCTGTCCTGTTTTTCATGGTCCAAAAACACCTGATTTTCCAAAACTCTGACTTTAAAAATTCGCCAAAAAACCCCACCCAACTGAATTGCAACAGCGAAAAAATATTTAACCTTACTTTTTAACCTCACTTTCTCATTTTCCTATGTTCATGTCAAGGTCATCTTTGAAAGACTGTACAGAACGATGGAAGTAATATTACGCAAAATGCTCTTGTCTAGTTTTGAGGACCCTAAATCTAAA
>JASAND010010337.1:0-39748 GCA_030248195.1 Trissonchulus latispiculum
CCCCCACTTTCAAAATTTGTGTCAATTTTTAGCCAATTTAACGACTATAAGTTCATTTAAAGCGATTTTTGGCATTTTCACCTTAAAGCTGGCAATTTAGGTAAATCTATCGCTGCCCCCCCAACTTTTCGGAAGCCCCACTTTCAAAACTCTAAAAAATGCCAGGGTATATATATCAACTTAAAATCCTTACTGTTTGGACAATTTTGTTAATAATTATGGCTAATTTTTAATTTAATTTAATTCAATTTGAATGGATTTAAGCGGCATTCTTTGGCCCGGAAACCATGATAAAGTATGGCTCGGAGGCGTGGCAACTGTTACCAGAATTGAAGTATGATAAGGACACTGATCTGACCATCATTGAGAAGCGACGCTATGACGCCTTTCATGGAACGCTTCTACTGGATCTACTGCGACAACTCAAGGTATTTTTTAAGAGTAAGCTAATGTAACTTGTATTAAGTTATTTATCTTTTGGCGGCTTTTGCAGTACAGTGCGTCTAGGAACCTGTGTTTACTTTAGGCGAGACCCCCTCACTAAAGATTTGTCAGACTTCACTTGTATTTTTAGGCCAAAATTTATGGGGGAGGGCTGGAGGGGGCTTCATGGGGAGGGCTCACTCAGAATCGGGGGGCATATTTGTGGAAAAGTTCGAATTTTTTCTGTTTTTCGTGTTAAAACTGCGTACCAATAATCGATAAAAACTGACTAATTTTAGGCTGAAATATTGAAAATTTCGTTAAAAATCTGTGTGAGCCCGAATAATTTTTGAAGATTATAGGTAAAAAATGGCAAAATTTGGCAATTTTTTGTGTTATTAGGGGAGGAGTATTTTATGGGGGTACGTTGACCCGAGTACTTACTTACTTGTACTTGTTCCATCTCCATTACTGCTGCAGCAATCTGATGGGCTCCGGATCCATACCAACTTGATTAACCATTGCCCTCCACTGGTTTCTGTCTTGAGCCATGGTTTTGACCACATCATCCCACCGGTACCCAGCGTTTCTATATGGGGTCATGTGGGCCCATAGGTCCTTTTCCACTACCTGCCGCCATGACGTTGCCGGCCGACCGGGTGGTTTCCGCCAGTGACCCGGGATGGAGGAGAAGAACACCTTTCCCGGTGCCCGTAAGGGATCCATCCGCCCTAAGTGGCCCAGCCACCGGAGGCGGCCGCGTTGGAGATAGGCTGATAGACGTTTGTGATTGTGGCATATGTTGTAGAGATCCGTATTTCGAATATTGTCTCGCCGCCTAATTCTTAGTATGGTGCGTAGGCAGGCGCGTTCGAAAACCTCCAGTTTCTGAAGGTCCGATTTTCGCACTACCCACGATTCGCTGGCATATAGTAGCACAGGCACAACCATAGCATCGAATACGCGCAGCTTCGTTTTTACGGAGATCTGCCGCCGGGACCAAAGGCATCTGTATAGTTGACGAAAAACAGCACTAGCCTTGGCCAGTCTAGCATCAGTTTCAGAACCCTGGTCACAGCCATTGGAGACAATGCTGCCCAGATAAGGAAAATTACGGACTCTTTCCACTGTTTCTTCGTTGACCGTCACGTTACCAGGGCCTACGGCAGATGTGACCGGAGGGACAACCTTGCATTTCCCAGCATTTAACAGAAGACCGACCAGTCGGCCATATCCATCGACCCGGTTGCACTGTTGCTGCAAACGATCTTCGGAGCTAGCTAGCAACACCAGATCATCTGCATATTCTAGATCAGCCAGCCACATATTTGCGGCCCTCAAAGCTCGAGTGCCCTCAAAGTAAAACTGAGCCAGAACTTAAGGGGGGGGGGGCTACGAATTTCACTAAAAGTTCGATGTTGGAAAAGCTAGCTAGTCTTTTGCCATATAATAGTATTAGGTTTAGTGTAAAATAGTTTGAAGTTTGAAAGAATTCCATGCAGCGTAGCGTCCTGTGGAGCCATCAGAAGTTGGTGTTGTCAGTCCAAAGCTCGACATGACACGTACACAAACTTTGCCTCGCCCTGATCGCTATGCGCAAGGTACGGTACCCAAATTTTCCAGAAATAGTACTGACATATAGCGCTTTGATATCGTATAAAATAATCCTTAGATCAGTGTATACTTTTCTGTGCGATACAATCAAAGTACGAAAAATTGGGTGTTGTAGGTCTATACGGGTGGAGGTTAACTAACGTCTAATGAGCTGTGGTTTATCAAAGGAGCCCAACTTTGCTCCAATTAATACTCCAAGTATCTGTCTTAACTTATGTAAAAATGACGTGATTTCGTTAATCCCTGCGTTCGCAGTGCTAGATTACATTATCGATATTGTCGCTGTTATTTGGTGCCATTTCGAAGATGTGAGTCAATTACTCCAAAGTACTGTGGCAGAATCGGCTGAAACCTTGCGCATTACAGGCCAGTGAGTGTACCAGGATGTGCCGATAGCTAGGTCACTAAACCTCGCTCCAATGTTTAGAAATGCTAGATTGATTTCTCGAAGTATGGATGGCGATCGCTCCAAAAAGATCTAAGACAGTTGTAAGCGCATACTGAACGAAGAAAGCGTCATATCAAAAAACGAATTTCATATTCGAATTCAGCAGGCCAAATAACACCTATAACCACCTTTTCGACGAAATCGGAGACAAAAAATTTTTTGACCCCATTTTTACTGCGCTTAGCTAGCTTTTCAGGTCTAAAAATAAGGGTTATTTCTTAACAAAAAGTTTGCTAGCCCACAAACCAGAAAACCAAAACTCTCGAAACTCACACACAGTTTGCCCCTATTTGAGTCTAATATTTGGTAGAAAGCTGGGGTAGGCTAGGGGCTGTCAATTTTATTAGATCGAAAACTGGGCACGGTCACATCGGAACTTTTTGTCAAATTTCAAAATTTGAGCTGTTATAGTTAAAGAAGGAAGCAACGCTCTAAAGCCGGAATACTTTTAGTATTTAGCACTAGTAACAGTTAACATTTGTGGCAAAAGGTTTCAGAATTGGTCAAACCGTTAATCCAGGAGAGTTCAGAAAAACTTTTTTCGAAAAACCCACTTTTCGCAACAAGATTTTTATTTTGGCGTAGTGCCAGAATCGATGTGTGTTAGATTAGAATAATGCCTACACGGACTATTTAACCTTGGTATGTTAGCTTCATATGCCAAAAGGTAGATCTCTCTGAAGAAGTTGGGCAAAACCGTTCGTAGCCCCCCCCTTAATCTCAGGGTATTTCGTCAGGGATCACGGGACTGTGTTGCTGCGGAAATAAATTGTAAATATAAAATAAACATTATCAAATATAAGCAAAGGTAATCGATAGAACAGCCGCTAATTCACGGATCCACAAGGGATACAAAGGAATCAATAAAATATCAGTCCAAAACGTGAATACCCAAAACAGCGTTCACCTTTCTTCCGTCGGAAGAAAGATGAACTTTGTTTTGGGTAATCACGTTTTGGACTGATATTTTATTATGAAATATAAGAAATAAAATATAAAATTAACAATTTTACGATAATTTCCTACGTATATTTTGTGTGACTATTTATTTTCTACGTATTATTTATTTTCTGTTGGCCTCTTGGCTACTTCCAGGTGGACACAGTGATCATCTCAGGAGTGATGACCAACCTGTGCTGTGAAACCACGGCGCGTTCAGCCTTTGTCAAGGATTTTGATGTCCTGTTCCTGTCGGATGGTACGGGAACGGCCCGTGACGATTTGCATCAGGCTTCCCTGCTGAACATTGCCTACGGATTTGGTCGAGTGCTGACCTGCCAGCAGGTGCAGGATTTGATCAGGAATCGTGAGAAGCAAGCGGGCTAATTGAGTGACAATAATAGATTGATTGGTTGATTGATTGATTGATTGATTGATTCATAGTTTAGGTCACTGGCAGATTCAAGCCTTCCAAATGGTTTTTCCGGGGGCTTCTTGGGCTTACCTATTCTGGAGAATTTTTCGGGCAACTCATTTTGGGATTTTTTTTAAATTTGCTCGAAAACTACTCTATGTATTTTTGGCATCCACGTTATTTTTTATGTGCAAAAATAAGCAGGTCTTAAGTTTTCAACAAATCTTTTGGAAACTTGTCTAAATTTGGTCTTCTGAGCGATTTTTAGGGCATATTATCGAATTAAAAGTAGCTCCCACTTTTGGGGGTTTTTTAAAACGTGGGAGCTACCTAGTTGTTGGGCGTGGAAGAGTGTTTATGTGGTGACCCAGTATGATAGGCCCAGGGGCTAGTTGGACCGTCCCCCCGTCCTCGGAAGTAGTATATAAACAGTTATGTTTTTGTAGGAAAACTGCTTTTCAAACATTTATATTGGTTTTCATTGAAGAATCGACAAATTTTTCTTAGCATTATTAATTATAAAAAAATTCCCAAGTTTTCAGCAAAGTTCAAGGCTTTTTCTGTGCGTGTACGTATTGCAAAATAATACTACTTTGTCTTGTTTTTACGTAGCCGGGGTGCGGCCTCGTATTAAGTTTTCTGTTTTAAATTTTGTGAATCCTTTTTGGTAAAACAAAAACTGTGGTTTTTAAATTGATTAATTCATCTGTTGAAATTTAATTGTGTTAAGTATTGTGTGCTCAACGACATTAATTGTCTATTTTGTGATATGTACTTGCCAACTGTGTTTCACTTTTGTCAAATGTGTGCTTTTTTGTTATATTTTGGTTTAGTATAATATCACGCAATGTTTCCTGTAGCATTGAACTTAAGGTTGCATATTACTATTTTGCATTACATAGTTTGTAATAAAGAAAATTGGAACTAATTACATGTGTAAGTTAATTAGATCATAAAATTAGAATGTTGTAAACGATTGAATTAGTCAGGCAATAAAATCAGAAAAATTAATTCTAATGACATTATCCTGGGTTTATTTTAGGCAAAAATAAGTGGGGGGGGAGAGTAGGGGGGACGCCCCCCCACTAGTGGGGGGGAGGTCGAATAGTGGGGGGGGGGAATAAAATGGGCCAAAAATGCTAAAAGTGCTGTATAAATAGCCTGTTTTCCACATTACACTGCTATAACTATTAGTGATGGGCACTGGATATCCGGATAATATCCGATTTGAGAAAAATATCCGGATATCCGTGAACATTTCAGTCAAAACAATGAAAAATTAGCAAATTTTTGACAAAAATTTTAAAATATTTTTCAAAATTCTTAGGAAAATATTTTTGAAACGAAGGTTGCGGCTTGGTTGCATGATAGACATTCACAGCCTGCCGAAAAATTGACAGAAAAATTGAAAATTTAACTGCAAAATCGAAAAATTTTCTTGAAGTTAAGTTTGGAATAGGCGGATAACCGGATATCCGGATATCCGTTAACGCAAAATAGGCGGATATCCGGATATGAAAGAATATCCGGTGCCCATCACTAATAACTATGCTTAAAAGTGCTCAAAAATCAAGTTTTAGCACCAAAAAAGGCGATTTTTCATCATTTTTTAGGTCTACTNCGGAGATAGACTCAAAAGTGGGGGGGGGGGGGAAAATCCAAAGTGGTCTAAAATCGCTAAAAATGCAGTAAAACTAGCCTGTTTTCTACATATACTGCTATAACTATGCTGAAAGTGCTCAAAAATCGAGTTTGAGTACCAAAATAGACGATTTTTGACCAAAAAATTCCGGCGAAGCCGGAAACGTTTTGAAAATTTTGACCAAAAATCCTAAAAATTTGGCAATTTCTGGGCACTTTAAGGTGAGTGGGGTTGGAAGCCCAAAAAAGTGGGGGTGGGGCCGAGTGGGGGGGGGAGGTGCTCGAGGGGGGGCCCAAAAAGTGAGGGGGACGCCCCCCCGGCCCCCCCCCCCAGTAAACTAAACTCAGTTATCCTAAGCGATGAATGCTTTTATATGTAAACTTAGTAGAAGTAGAAACGGAAGCTTTGTGATTTTTAAGGCTCCACTGTTAATTGTAATGATATTTGTTTTAATTGTCACAATTACATTAATTCTGCTGCAAATGAAATTTTATGTGTCTGTGGTTAAGCTGTTTGGAATAAAGGCACAATTTTGTGTTGTAAATGAGTAGAGTGTTTTGTTAGTGATTAGTTTTGGTTGTCATTTCTGATTAAAGTAGAAATGTTTCTTTCCTAAGGTTACAGATGATTGGCCTTTTCTTGCCTCGGGTCCGGGTCGTGCTGCTAATTTTTGGGTCGCGGCGTTTCGCCCATGATTTCTTATGGTTGTCTCCAGGCTGGTAGCCCGGGGGGGGGGGGCGTTTCAAAGATTCTCCTAAGTTTGCTCCTAAGCTGGACTTAGGAGCGCTCCTAAGCTTTTTGAATCGCCCCGCAGGAGGAGATCAAAATGGTACAAATGTTGACTTTTTGAGTTTGTAGACCAAGCAGTTTTCTTTTCTATGATTGCTGAATTTTCTTTCACCAGGTTACAGAGTGAGGTTGTTCCATTAGAGAATTGGATTTGGGTGAGCGAAGTTTGTCAGCTCGTGGTCCTCTAAGCGGAATTTTCAGGTTCTACTATTTAGTAGTCTACTGTAGTTGCAGAGTTGAACATAGAATAAGGGGGGAAAGGGTAAACTTTCATGGAGTAGGTTGTAAACTAAGTGGTCTCAGTTTGGATTAGTTATCTGACCGTTTTTTCTTAATACAGTTATCTCACGAGGCTGGATGGCAAACGTTCGCTCCTACCCAGGTCTTTGCGATCTCGAAAATATTTGGGAACATCGCGCTCCAGGCTGCCACTTCTGGACTCATTCCCGACCCCTCTCCAAAATCAACTAGCACACTTTTAGTGTATATGTACTGCGATGCCATTGCTACTTTCACTAGCGTAGCCGCCCAGAAAAAATTTCGAGGGGGGGAATGCAAAATTTTTTGGCGGGGCCCCCAGAAGCTGAAAATTTAGCATACTAGCTAGTCATACTAGCTATGATTGATGGAGAGAGACAAAGGTTAGCGCCCTCATATAGCCTCTTGGCTGAGTAGCCCGGGAATAACAACCACAACAACAACAACTGATCCGTCTTACAAGAAACAGGTCGCTATATGCGGGTGCAGTAACTGTCATTGACATGCATATTGTATACTAAAGGCATAGTGGCACTAATGGCATAAATGTTTTCATGGTTTTGAGTTGCGTTGCGGCCTCTTGCTTAGGGATGATTTTAGAAAAGGGTAAGTCGAAAAGAAAGATAACGCCAAATCCTCCAGTCTTCTCGCCACCGATCTGCTGAATGCTGATCTACGCCACATTTCGAACTGGGGAAGGACCTGGCAAATCAACTTTAGTCCATCCAAATGTAAAGATATGCATGTGCGCAGGTCCAAGCGCTCTGCAAAACTGCCACCCCTCAGGCTGGGTGATGAATTGCTGGAGCAACTCGATGCTGTAAACCTGCTTGGCGCCACGATCACGTCAGACCTGAAATGGACCGAACATATTCTGAATAAGGCGGCAACGGGGGCCAAACTTATGGGCATGCTGAGACGTTCTGTTGGCTGGCTGTTCGAGCCGGCTAGAGCTCACATATATAAATCTGCTATCCGTCCCGCAGTCGAATACGTCGGTTGCCTGTGGACTAATGCTCCCAGATACGCGCTGGATGCCGTCGACTGCCTAGATCGTAAGGTATCCCGTTTAGCTCCTGAGTCCGCCTTAGACTCTATGTCCCATCGGAGAAGGGTTGCGGGCCTCTCAGTATATCATCAGCTAGTTACCGGTGCTGCACCTATCAGATGCGCGGCTCTACTGCCACCGCTACGCCCCCACGGCCGGCACCTCAGAACTGGCCACGAGCAAGCCAGAGTGGTGCCCAAGTCCAATACAAACCACCATCTCAACAGCTTCATCCCATTCGTTACCCGCCTTTGGAACAGCTTGCCTGGGGACATTGCTCTGGAGATGGATCCCACCACCTTCCAACGCAGAATTTACCGCCACCTACTCAACAACTACTGATCAGCCATGGCTGTCTTCATCTTAAAGTATCTTAAAGTAAGTAGGAGCCGGCCATGGATTTTTCTCAAATCTATGGACTTTGGGGATGATATTGGAATCTTCTCTGACAGGATGGTAAAACAAACATATAATAGGACCCAAATCAGGTAAGCTATCCGGTGACCACCGACCACATAGGAGACCGAGCGTTAGAGGAGGTCTGCCATTCCGTCTGAACCGTCGGAGGACGTCGGAATTTAGACTCCTGCTCCGCACTGTCAGGGTTCCGCTCAGCTTGCCTGTACACACTAAAATGTACAGGGGTGACTCTCCGAGTTAAGCTTCGTAATGTCTCCTTTGTGAGGCCTCGCGAAAGCTCACCGGCTAGCGGGCGAGAAGTAACTGTACCTACCTACCTCGGAGCTCGGTTAGGCACTACATACAAACCAGGTACCAACTGCCGAATTTTTTTATGGGGAGGGGCTCCCCAAAATGGGTGGAAATCTTCCAGATTTTTACACTTTTACGAGTGAACACGGCTAAATGACTCATTTTTAGTATTGTTAACTATACTGGCGAAAATTCTATTAAAAATCCGGATGAAGCCGGAAAACCTACTGAAAATTTAGGATGAAAATGGTAGTAATTTTTGGGTTATGGGGGAGAGGTCCGAATTTATTGGGGGGGCTCCTCGAATGGGCCCTCCTCCTGCCCCCAGTAGAAATAAGCCAGTATGTTGTTGTTGTTGTTGTTGCCCTCTCCGGTAGTCGCTGTCGGGTGGAGGGAGGAGGGTTGATGACCATTTGCGGGAGACGATGAATCTTCTGGGACCATCCTCTTCCGACAGCTGTACCACGGGTAGGCGGACATCGTTGCAGCCAATAAGCCAGTATCAGCAGAGTTTAAGCACTGTGACAGTTCTAGCTAAGGCTAGTTATCTTAGGGCCTTTTCCTGAAAGGATTACACGGAGTTAACTTTAGCTCGATCCTTTTCATGAATGAGTTAAGCTAGGGAAAGACAAGCTTGAGTGTATATAGTTAAAGAAAATAATTTTAACTCTACTCCGCTCTGTCGCTAGCAGTCCCTGAGATTTCTGGTCATAACTATTTCTAGGCCCCTTTTCAGAAACGGGTGGAGCAGTGTAGAGTTAACTCTTTTCATGAAAACATTGAATTAATTTCAACGCATTTTAAAAATCCATGCATAGTTTAATATTTTCAACTCCTAACTCTTTCTTGAAAAGGGTCGAGTTAATTTTAACTCTACTTTGTGAGTAGACCCCTAGAGTCACCTGTATAAAGCGTCTATTAGAAGCAAATGTGTTTTGACGAAAAATGGATAGAAGTCGGAAATGTTTGCGTTTTTAATTTTAATCATTTCAAGTGAAGACAGCCACTACTAAACCTGGGCTTTTTTACTGGGGGGGTGGGGGACGCCCCCCCACTTTTTGGGTTCCCCCCTCACTCGGCCCCACCCCCACTTTTTGGGCTTCCCCCCACTCACCATAAGGTGCCCAGAAAATGCCAAATTTTAAGGATTTTTGGTCAAAATTTTCAAAATTTTTCCGGCTTCGCCGGAATTTTTTGGTCTCAAACTATTTTGGTACTCAAACTCGATTTTTGAGCACTTTTAGCATAGTTATAGCAGTATATGTAGAAAACAGGCTATTTTTACTGCATTTTTAGCGAATTTAGACCACTTTGGATTCCCCCCCCCACTCTCCCCACCCCCACTTTTTTCGCCTAGAAAAAGCCCAGCTAAACAGCTGGTTATTTCTTGGGGGGGGGCGGGGGAGATTTTGGGGAAGGAACCTCCTGTTTATCTCCGGAGTAGACCTAAAAAATTTCTCGATTTCTGCAACCTCCCACAAAAATTTCCAGGGGGATCTAGTTCTTCAAATCGTCCTTGGCACCTGCAAAGCTAAGCTTCCTGTTTTAGCCTGCAGTAGCAATGTTTGCCCGGCAGAAGATTCAATTTGAGCCGAAAGATCGGATCTGTGCTCTGAATGTGGCCAATGGTAGACTGGTCTTGGGCTTAACGAATAGAACTGTCCTACGAATTCCCCTGGACGCACCTCATATGCAGGTTTGTTTTTGGTAATTTTGGTAATCTTAGAAAGGGTATATATGGCGGCTGGGCTTTTTCTAAGTGAAAAAGTCGGGAGCCACCCCCCACTAGTGGGGGGGGGGGCTCAAAGTTGCCTGAAATTGCCAAAAAATGAAGTAAAAATAGCCTGTTTTCTACACATATATACTACTATAACTACATATGCTAAAAAGTGCTCAAAAATTGAGTTTGAGTTTATACCAAAATAGATGATTTTTGACCAAAAAATTCTGGGGAAGCCGGATAATTTTCAAAATTTTGACTAAAATCCTTAAAATTTGATTATATTCAAATTAAAATCCAAAATTCTTGAGCACCTTATAGTAAGTGGCGGGAAGCCCAAACATAGTGGGGGGACTCAAAGCGGTTTTTAGGGGACGATTTTCCTTTTGGACCGGAGAAATGGGTTTTTACCTTTTGGAATCTAGAATTAGAAATTGTTACGTATACTATCTTGTGGATATTTGAGCGTACGCGCTCAAACGAAAATTTAGATTGTAAAAAGTTTTCTTTGGATTTTCAATTCTGTATCCTGAGGTTGATATTAGGGCAATTTTCAGGAGAGCTTTAGCTGTAGTCAAATTATTAACTGCGATTTGGGCAAATCTATAAAACTGGTTCTACTGCAAAAGAATACAAAATTGTATTTTGCAAACCATGAATCATAATTGTGTAAATCACCAAATACATTTTTTCACTTTATTTCTCGAGAACTTCATAGAGGAGATATTGTAAATGATATGTAAATGAGAAGGAAAACTTATTGCTCTCTTGTTAGCATAAATTTGAGTCTGTTGGGAACTAATTTTTTGAAGTTAGTAATGTGTTTTCATAGAAGTAATGATGTTATTGTTTGTTGATTAAGAAATTAATCAATTTGTTTATTAAGTTTATATACATAATTTACTCTTCTTTTCAGATTTGTTTCAACTTTATTTTTTAGGAAGAAATTGATTTGGCTCATGATGTTGGCCAACTATTCATTGATCCGAAAGGCTGTCATTTGATTGTGGCTGGACCTGGAGGCGAGGTAGCGAAAATGTTTGCTCCTTTTGAAATGTGGAGTGGGCAGAGACAGTGTATATTACTTCAAAGATTTTAAATAAATCTCTTAAAGAGATTTTAAAAAAAAAGAAACTACAGGATGTTTTCTTGGAGAAAAAGTGGGGGCCGTTCCTAAAGTGGACTAAAATTGCCACAACTGTGAAATTCTATATATAGTCTGTCTCTTCTTTTACTGTTCTACATAGCTGAGGTATCAAAGGTGCTCAGGAAAAATCAGTTTTTGGACCAAAATATATAGACTATTTTAGTCCAAACATTGCTGGCGTACCACTGAAGCTCTGAAAAAATTGATCAAAAGTCTTTCAAATTTCGCAATTTCTATGGGGATAGGAGAAGGAATGCTCAAATACGTATGGTTAGAGCGGAGTAACGGGTTCTTCAAAAGTGGGGGTGGGCCCCTACCCCGTAGAAAAACCGCCGGTGCGTTTGGTGGTCTCAGTGAGCCCCTGTAGAATTTGCTGGGATTTCTGGACTGTTCCACCTATCCAGAGAGAGGTACGGTGGTATTGCTAGGAAAACCTTATGGACAAAGCAAAAGTCGTCAAATACGAGTTTTGATAAAAAGTTTTTGTTTTGAATGTTTGTAAGTTTTGACCAAAAATCCTTAAAATTCGGCATTTTCTGGACACCTCAGTTTGAGAGGGGAGAGTGCCAAAAACTCCCCACCCACCCTTCCACTAGAAAATCCCAACTTTGAGAATACCTGCATCGTTCGTAGCTGCTTGTTCTACGTTTTATACGTATAATGCCTTCTACGTCATAGTTCGCGTTTACTTCATTTTCTTGATGTAAATAATTAGCTTTCATACTTTCATAAATCGATAAGTCAAATGTGTCATATTTTCCTGGTTTATTTAAGGAAACAGCATCAGAACTTGGTGCCGCTGGGGCTGCCTTGACTAATCGCTAAACTTTTGAATTTTTTCACCAAAATTTCGCCAATTTTATCGGCATATTGTGATAACAAGAACAAAACGTGCTCCTTCGTCGCATGTAAAATACATATGAGTCTTCGTAGGCAGGTTGTACATAAGCAAAAACTAGCCTGTAAAATACATATGAGTTCCGTAGGGAGGTTGTAAATTAAGGAAAACAAGTTGCAACCGCTTAACATATGAGCCTGTCCTACAACGAGGCTCATATTGGCGTATGTCATAATACGAATAATTTGCAGATATATATATTTTACATTTATATAAATACATACTGCATAAAGCTTTTCATTACAAATTATCCTTCCTTCATATAATGTTGATCAGTCATTATAGTGTGCATATGCTCAATACGGTACGCCATGAGGCGCTCTGACTCACAGCCAAGTGGGAACGCATTCTGCGTGTGTATAATGTGAAAGTGTTTCGAGAATGTATTAGAGGTGTGCCATAGTGTTTCAGGAAACATCAGGTTGCATGTACAGTTCAGCTTGAGCAGTCGTAGTTCACTTCAGTCCATTTCTTCTTGGCCACAACGTCTATTCATTTTTCCGTAATGAGGATGAAGCTGAGGTTCTTTAATGAGGCTTTAATGTGGAATGCACAGTGACGCCAATATGAGCCTCGTTGTAGGACAGGCTCATATGTTAAGCGGTTGCAACTTGTTTTCCTTAATTTACAACCTCCCTACGGAACTCATATGTATTTTACAGGTAGTTTTTTGTTTATGTACAACCTGCCTACAAGACTCATGTATTTTACATGCGACGAAGGAGCACTTTTTGTTCTTGTTTTCCATTACTTTATATTTGTATGCTCCTTAAGGCTGGGTTTTCTCTAGCCCAAAAAAAGTGGGGGTGGGGGAAAGTGGGGGGGGGGGGAAGACCAAAAGTGGGGGGGGGGAAATAAAATGGGCTAAAAATGCTAAAAATGCGGTAAAAATTGCGTGTTTTCTACGTATACTGCTACATCTAAGCTAAAAAGTGCTCAAAAATCAAGATTTAGTACCAAAATGAAATTGAAAATTTTGACCAAAAATCCTAAAAATTTGGCATTTTCTGGGCACCTTATTGTGAGTGGGGTGTGGGACTCCCAAAAAAGTGGGGGGGGAGAGGGGGGCGAGTGGGGGGGGGAGGGGTCGAGTGGGGGGAGGGAACCCAAAGTGGGGGGTCCCCCCCCCACCCCCCACTAAAGAAAACCCAGGAAGGTATGTATAGATATCTTTCAACAGTAGCAAGCAAGCCAACCACAGCACTCCACAACCACTTTGAGCATGCAGTTCTATGACAAAAGTTGCTCAGCTCGCTTATGTCTTTCATTTGGTACCGAATTTGACCACTTTTAAAAAATTTCATTTTTGACCGAAAATCGCCAAAGTGGTCCCCACCCCACCCCACCACAGCACTCCACAGCCACTTTGAGCATGCAGTTCTATGACAAAAGTTGCTCAGCTCGCTTAGGGCTTTCATTTGGTACCAAATTTGACCACTTTTGAAAAATTTCATTTTTGACAAAAAATCGCTTAAGTCCCCACCCCACCCCACCACAGCAACTTTGAGCATGCAGTTCTATGACAAAAGTTGCTCAGCTCGCTGAGGGCTTTCATTTGATACCAAATTTGACCACTTTTGGAAAATTTCATTTTTGACCCCATGACCTCCCACCGACCTTACCCTCCAGATGGCAAAGTGGAACCAGCTCAGCACGATGGGTGGGTCAAACGGCAAAACGGATGCCAGGAATGAGCTGGGCGCACCAGAAAACCCCTATAGACAATGTTTTGAGAGGCTATGTGCAGTCCTATATGGTGTTCCCGGAAGTCAGTACCGACCGGACCCTCCAGACGGCAAAGTGGAACCAGCACAGCAAGATGGGTGGATGAGACGGCAAAACGGACACCGGGAATGAGCTGTGCGCACCAGAAAACCCGTATAGACAAAGTTTGGGGAGGCAAAGTAAAGCCTACTATGGACCTCCAGGAAGCGGTTACCGAACTGACCCCTCAGACGGTCAAGTGGAACCAGCCCAGCAACTTGGGCTACTCGGGCAGCAAAACAGATAGCGGGAATCGATTCTCCGTCCCAAAAAACCTTTGTATGCAAAATTTGAGCCACCCATGTAGCAAAATAAGCGAAAAAAATTAAGTTCAAAGTTCGACCCAAAATTCACCAACTTTGGCCGGCCAGTACCGAAAAATTACGCACAGAGACGGAAAATCATATAGCATTTGAACGACCCCGATATGTGTACTGTTTAACCATATAGTCAGTATTACCCCATATATAGCCCAATCTGACTTATTAAGGCGCCTTTGAAGCATACTTTTTGGCCATTTTAGCGTTTTGGCCGACTTTGGCCCCCAGCCAAAAATTTTTTCCTGCTCCGGGAGGCATAAAAACTAGCTTATTTTCTTATTTTTGATTTGTACTACAAGAATATATATGGGTTTCATAGGCAAAAATTTGTCTATCTGTAGTTATTCAAGCTACAAAACCCCCTTATGAGACATCAAAAGCGAGAAACCGGAAAAAAAGAAAAAACACAATTTTCGTAAGCGCTTTTTGGCATAACTTTTTAACGGAAAGTGGTACGGGGATGAAACTTCAGGAACATACTAAACTCGACACGTACAATTTTTTGCGCACATAATCTGCGCAGGATCTGCGCAGGAATCTGCGCAGCTTCTGCGCAGCCTTGTTTTACACGGTCATTCGACCATTTTCCCTCATATTATAGGGGTCGCTACCGCGACCCCTATGATAAAGACAAGATTGTTTGAATGGAAAACTGCAGTGATTGAACAATTGTTTGCTGAGCTCGTTTTGAATTTTGAAGTCAGCTTTTAATTTTGTTTTTCATTCAGATTTTGGATTTTTTTGTTTGGCATCTATCCACCCAGCCGCTAAATTTTAGGCAGCAGTTCTCTGAGGCAGCACCGCTCCGGCCAGTCCATCTCTTGCGATGTAACGTACAACTGGGCTTGGGTTCCCCTTTAGTTGTGTACCAAATTTTGACCCGAGAAAAATATTCACTCAGAAGGCCAAATTTTCAAGACTTTAGGCGTTCAGAATAATCACCATCTCCCCCCCTCCTCAAAAAAGTCTTGCACCCGGAGTCCCCCCCCAGAGCGGAAAGTTTTCAAAAAATGTTCTAAAAGTCAAGGATTTTTGCCGAATACTATAAAACAGCGCCATTTTTTTATAGTATTTGCCAAAAGTTAGTTTTCTGTTGTGTATTCTAGACCAGTTACATCCATGACAGCATGAGCAGTGCCAAGCCCCTACAGAAGCTGAAAGGTCACGTGATCACGGCTGTGGCCTGGAACAGCCAATGGGGTGACGAGCGGCAGACCAGCTTCATTCTATTGGGTACTGGGTCGGGAAAACTTTTTGAGGCCATGATAACCTATGATGATAAGAGCAAGACGGGACATATGCCTGTGCTGAAGCAGGTATTTCCGTACGTAGGTAGATATTTAGATAGATATTCTGTTGGGTTTCTGTCCGTTTCGTGATGTACAGCAGGTCAATTAATTCATTGTCTTGGCGACATAAACTATGTATAAAGCGTTGCACTCCCGGCGCTAATAATATTGCAACCGGAAGCAGGGGAGGCAGTAAGGTTTGGGGGCTGCGCCAAAATTCGATTACATTACAGTACCATTGTCCGTTGCAACTATGGAGTCGGGACATGCTTACAGCGGATGATTGTCATAGTAAGCAACCCGAGATGTTCTACAAGGCTATCAGTACGTCCATATGGTTCCAACATAAGGAGGTGTTATGGTAGCTCCTTGATGGGCGGCCGCCGGCCACCCATTTTGACATGATGGCTAAATTGACCAGGGCAGATAGCAATCTGATATATGTACGGTGCTAGGAGCTTAGTTTTCACCAACTCTAGACTTGTTGTTGTTGTTGTTGTTGTTGTTTGCTGCATTAGACATCACAATGCGATGATCATCACCCGAAGGTGAACGTAAGTTTGATCAAAAATAACTCAACCAAGTTGCCAGAAGGAGTCTCAAAGGCTGGTCGACGTCACGACGGATGACGTCTCCTCCTTTTTAAGGTCGACTTGACATGATCCTCCACTTGTAGTGCAGGGAAGAAACCCCTAGGAGGCTAAAACTGTAGTCTTTTGACAAGCCTTACTCCTATGGGTTTTGGCTTTTTTCAGGTCTTCACCACCAGTGGGCCCATCACATCCCTCTGTCTGTCCCGCTGTGGGCCGGGTAGTGACCGTTGGCTACTCCTCCTGGCCAGTCCTGGTCACCTGACCCCCTTTCTGTTCAATTCTCTTCCGGGAAGCTGTGAGGACAAGCATCCGGTCCTGGCCCCCTACTTTCAGCAACAGCAACAGCAGGATGGAGACTCGGTTGCTCCCCGGTCGCATTCCATTCCAGGTTGGTTGCTACCTTCGGGGTGTTTTCAGGGAACTTTTTTTTTGGGGAGTGGGTTTTCCGGAATTTTTCAAAAATCGGTCCTTTGTAGTGAATTCGATGTGAAAGTCAAATTTCATTACATTTTTCGTAGGGGTGTACATGATTTCAAAACCTTTGTCTTTTATATAAATTATAAATCGGAGCTACGTACAGTATAGCTCAGTGGGTGGGATCTGGGCTAAGCTAAGAATTTTTAAATGAATTAAGTGATATCCATGAATCTTAATGAACTTTTTTATTTAAAGCCGGGCAGGAACTCAGGTTAGATTTAGATTTGTTTTAAAACTTTGCTCAGTTTTCATGGATCCGAATCCACCTGCCAATCCCGCGTTTACTTCTGTCTGTCTGTCTGTCTGTCTGTTCTCTGCCCGGAGGCAATATGGGGGTCAGTCTCGAGTCGGCAGGTTTAATATTATTTAGCGGATGCAGCAGCCAGATCAAATGACCCGCGCGTTTACTTCATTTTCTTGGCTGTGACTGTGATCTCGTTTTAGGCGACGGCAACCTGTCCCAAATTGGCTGGTTCGGCCAGGACCCGCCCAGCACTTTTGCCTGGCTGGTCCCGGCCGGTGTCAAGTATGGCGGAATTGACGGGAATCAAGCCGTCGACCCCTTCAAACTGACCTGCCGGGAACAGTTCTACAACAAGACTTCCACCCAACTGCTAGCCCTATGCTTAACAGAATTTCATATGATACTTCTGGAGGCTGGCGGTCTACGGGCCGTCTGCCTCCTAAACGAGCAATCGGTCTATGAGGACTCTGTCAGCGCACAGCGTTATGGAAAGGTGAGTAGTGGTGGTTTTTAGGGCTGGCAAGGCTATTGGGATAGTCACCTTTTGAGGGTGACTGTTTAGTTACAGTACAGCTTATTTCAGAGTGACTTCGAAGCGAAGCGAAGCGAGCACACGCAAGATTCGCGAAAGCTTTGCCGCAATCCGGTAGATTTGTCGCGATATGCGATGCCTAACTTCTTAGGCCCTATTTCTTTAAAGATTAAACGGATTAGATTAAAATTAATCCGCATAAATAAATAGCACCTTGGATTTAACGGATTAAAATTTAATCCAGCGAGTTAAACGAGTTAAACGGATTAAATTTAATCCTATTTCTTTAATGCACCTCTGATTAAAATTTAAATCTAATCCTGTTTCTTTATTCACACTTAGGATTAAAAAATCAACGAGTTAATTTTAATCCGACCTGCTTACTCGCTGTTTCTTTAAAGATTAACTTTAATCCGTTTAATCCGTCGCCTGCATTTTCGACTAGTATTTAATCCTCGTGCAGCTACGCGGATTAAACGGATTAAAAGTTGGGGGATTAAAATTTTTAATCGCTGTTTCTTTAATGGCGGATTAAACGGATTAAAATCAACTCGTTTAATCCGCGGATTAAAAATGGTCGGATTAAACGAGTTAATATTAATCTGTTTAATCTAGGATTAAAGAAATAGCAATTAAAATCCGGCTGATTTTTAATCCGTTTAATCCGACCATTTTAATCTTTAAAGAAATAGGCCCTTAGTACCTTTTTAGTTGAGTCACACATGGAGTGATTAGCTTCAGGCGGCTGTAGACCGCTGTATAGAACTTGTTGGCCTGGTATATATATGTAGGCATGTGCCATCACAGAAAACTTTAATTTACGAAGATACAGTTTACGATTTAAGATACAGATTTACGAATTTACAATACGAAAATTTTAATTTCGCGAACTCGCACGCGATGTTCGCGTAACTTCGCGAAATTTTCCCAGATTTCGCCAAAACCTTTTCGAAATTTCTTCGCTTTCGTTAAAATTCCTCGCGAACTTTGCTTCTAAGACCACTTTGAAATGAGCTGTACTGCAGTAACCTTTTTAGTGTACGTTTATTTTTATTATTTTATTTGTTTTATTATTGTTATTGAATTGTTTGAAGTGTGTTTATGAACGTTTAATTAAGTGATGCAATAAGGCAAAGGGAACGGAATATACAGGCCGCGTTTTCTGATGTTTGGCAATTAAGGGCGGGGGCTTTACCATTTTTAGGGCTTCCCCCGTGCTTAGTTCAAAACTTCGTCATTTGGGTACTGAAAACAAATTTTTGAACCTTTTCTGTTTAGTTATTTGTATTTAGTAGAAGTTTTCTTAGTTAGTGTAAGTTAAAGACTGGCAAATGCTACTGTAGTTTAAGTTTTCTCGGCCATTTTAATCACCCAGGCACAGGTGGACAAGGGGGGGAAAGGGGGGAAATTTCCCCCTTCCCCTCGGCTAAGTCGTCCACAGGGGGTCGCGAAATTGCTCCCACAAGGGGTAAGAAAATTGTCCACGAGGAGTAAGAAAATTGCCCAAAACATAGGTTTAAATACGACTAAAATTTTCTAAAATTTTCCGGCTTCGCCGGAATTTTTCATTTAAAATAGCTATTTTTTTGCGAAAAACGTCCGAAAAACGGGGTTTTGCTAAGAAATAGCTGTTTTTTGTTAAAAAATGGCAAAAATCGCTTAAAAATCCCTTAAAAAGTACCTCTAAGAAAACTCGCTCTCACAAGGGGTACCCAAATTTGCTCCCACAAGGGTCAGTGAAATTTGTCCTCCCGTTCAGGTATGCCCCCAGTTAGTTGGTTTTCCTCGTATTAGGTGGGGACCTGCCTGTTCACTCTTCCACCCCCACTTTTTTCTCCAAAGATAGTCAAAGACAACCATATTAACACGTACCAAACTATTTACCAGGAAATAAATCTGTGTTGCATATTTATTTGGTCAGAAGATAGCTACATACGTATTGTACTCAGAAACGAATCATACAGTGCAAGTACATAATACATTCGTTGCTATACTGCAATAACCATACAAATTTAGTAATATACACCACCTAACAAAAATATTGCATTGCAGTTAATGTCTTTGGTCGCAGTTGTTTTTTGATCCACCATTGTTTTCTCTACTTCAAAAATAGTCTTCCACCTTTGAAAAAAGCCAACCACTGTCCCCCCCAATCACTTTATTTTTTGCATCCAAACAGTAGACACATTTTCAGCTGCTCTGACATGGTTTGCCTTTTCATGGGACCCTGACCGTAGAGCAGCCACAGCTTAATGCGGTCCTCCATGTGTGGCAGACTTCGCCGCACTACCCGGGCCTGGGGCGATAGGACAGCGGCGCCTTGCTTGCCATGAAGTGCTGCACTTTCCGTGCTGTCAGGCAGCACGTTGAGAACCAGAAATATGCAAATTAGGCTGATGATTCCGGCATATGGTGAATTCATACTGACTGAAGTGATAGGAATCTGTTAATTAGCGAATTAATTAGTTGATAAATTAGTTGATGAAGATGTCACCCACACACGGGAAATAAATAGATGATTTCAGATGGGAAGAATTTTAGGATTAGTCCAGTGGGGCACAGAAATAGTGTACAATAATTGCACCTGCAGTAATCTTCTAGAAAGAAAAAATTACAGTGTGAGCCAGTTCAAACCAACTAATTCTGGTGTAGGTGTATGTAAGTAGGTGTAGCTTGGTTTTTGTATTCTGCAACGCATATATGCTGTTATGATGAATGTTGGGAGTATAATTTATTCCCTTTATTATTTCAAATTAATGGACTGCTTTTATTTATCTTATAAAAATTTCAAATTAAAAAACTATGTATTTTTATGTTTATACGTACGTATACGTAGAATAGATATCTAACATTTATTGCTTAAAGAAAGATGCATATATACCACCAAAAAAGAGCCCGAAAAATGGTGAGCTCCTGGCAGGACCCTAAAAACGCGCTTCTTTTACTAATGCTATTTTTAAAGAATAATCGAGAAAAATCGTCTGCCCTGCCGTCAGTAAAATAAAGTCTTAGTTTGACTAAGAAGGTGAGCACTCTTGCACAGGAGAACTATTTCCTGGAACGCTTGCCTGGGTTGTCCTAAAAGGAGAATCAATTCGGCAAATTTTGCGGATTCGTCTGCTAGCCCGTGTTTACTTCATTTTCTTGATGTCAAACCCTTTACAGGAAAGAGCAGAGTATAGTCTAGAGTATATATATATATATATATATATATATATATATATATATATATATATATATATATATATATATAATTACTGGACTGGAGTTGTATTGTACTGCAACAATTGGGAACACATACGTATAATTTTCACGTCAAAACTACGTTATAATTAGTGTGCCGAAGGCCAGAATTATGTATATGAGTCTCGATCTAAAAGTAGTGATAAAAAACTTGATAAAATGATTGGAACTTGTATATATATACTTGTTAATATCCTCTAGCTAAAAATAATCTTCACTTAGAACTAATAAATTGGTTGAGATTAACATTATCTTTTTCGATGTCTCTATGCCTAAATTTGCTCAATGCTAAAATCTGCATAAGTTGTGAAGTTTTTGCATAATTTAAGCGATATATGAAAATCTCTGAAAAAACTGCATGCATATTAAGTAAACGCATTTATATACATGTAAACTTTGCAGACTCCTTTAAGCCATGAAAAATGTTGTAATGAGTTCAGAATGACGCATTACTGTATAATATATGACACTCGAGCAGGTGATATTTGTTACAGAGATAATCAGAAAATTTAATCGTGCGCTCTTCTTAGTTCGCAAAAAATCTGTATATAATATATAAGTTCTCTGTGATCTAGTTCATAGAAGGACTTTGAGAACAATATATACACAGACAGATAACTTATATATGCAGTGTAAATTTTCAAGTCTTGAGGAAGTTACAGCTAGAAATTTGAAATCCGCAGGTTTCAGTCTTTGTCCACTAGACTGAAATTAAAACTTTATAACAGGAAGAGTGAGACACTTTGCGATTCCTAATGTATTAAGCTTGCAGCATGCTAGAAACATTAAGGCCGAAATCTTGGGGTGGCTTCTGAGCGTCTAAACATGATGCTACGCTGACATTTTTCAAAAACGAGCGTTTTCAACAACAGATTTGTAGACTCAGCATTGCAGTTTGAAAAGTAAAAATGTAAAAGACAAATTGGACAATTGACGGGAGAATTTCGAAACTACATATGTTGAGCTGGAAAACTTGTCTGAGGAATATTTCCAATATAGGCAAGGTAAATTTATAAAACTGTTTCAAGGCTTACGTAGTTTGGATGTTAGCTTTGCCGGCTTTCGTGTCACACTTTTTTTCATGCTAAATTATGAAAATTTCACGTTCCTGTTGTATAGACTAGTCTGTTTTAAGAGCTGACTTTTCTGTGCATTTTTGGATCCGTAAATTTGTACTCTTGTCTGGGTTTTTAGTTACTCAATATTTGTGAGTTTCGGAAGGAGAGGGCGTAGATCGGATCTCTTTTACCTTAATTACCACAAGGTGTCGACATGCAACACTTTAAACGTGTTACTGATTGCTAGATAAATTTTACTCATTGATAGAGCATCACTCTAAAGCTCTAAACGTGCTCTATTTGACGCTGTAAACATGTGGTCATATATTGTTTTGTTATTAAGTTAATTTTAAAAAGGTGATGAAAATATACAAATCTCAAATTTTACAAATATTTTTACTAAATTTATCCAGATGCAGATAAATTACTTATACCGTTGTACAGTGCACGTATTATACACATCTTTCGATTGATATAAATATTAACTAAATATACTTATCGTAGCAATCCGAACTTAAGTTTAAAGTGGACCATGTTGGCATCTTGTGGTCATAAAGTTCAAGAGATCCCGTGAACCTGGGCAGAATAAGCAAGTGAGGAAGTGGTCGGTCAGCCTCTAGCAAGCTCGGCATGATTAAGCAATTGCTAGCAATAGAATAGAACGCTTGTCATACTCTTATGCATTATGTACTCTTGTGTTGATAGGATAACAAAACAGTGCTACCTTTAGACTGTTTTCTTAGACTGTTTGGACAAAGAACAGGCATTTATAGCCGTCTAAAGAGTGAATGACTGATGCGAAAGCAGAAATGCTTTTAAGGAGAAGATTGTCTGATTTTTCACTAAACAACAAAAGATTACGTAGCGCCTAACTGTGAAAAGTTCCTCCCTTTCAGTAGCATTTAAGGACCAACTAAATGAGCTTTTGCAGTCAAATTCTGTCACAAATGATTTAAAAGTGAAAGAAGATTGATGTGCTCAGAGATCGAGAAAAGGTTATCCGTGAGTATCTCTCTTTCTCTCTCTTTCTCGTCCTTGCAAAGTAATGCCATGGTTACACTTGAAAATCTTCTGATAGCGCGTTGTGGCAACGGCAGTTGTCCCGCATAGTTATCAAGTCTGACAACCAGTATTGATCAGCTGAACGTGAACACACATCGCTATGTTTATCATTGCGTTGTCACAACGAAATTGGGCGTAGTCCCAAGGCGTTGCCACCAGTTGTCACAACGTTTTGTCACTGGTTACACAGCATTGTGACCTTTCTGTGGCTACGGAAGTTGCGACAACGCGTTGTCACAAGATTGTCAAGTGTAACCACGGGTTTAGGCGTTTCAAGCCAACTGCGATGCTTTTGCGCAAATCGGCTGATTGGCTAGGTTTGTGTGCCTACTGCCTGTTGAGGTCGAAAAACAGCTATATCACCAGTGTTAGCTATATATTTCGTGGCCCTTTGCAAAACGTGCGTAGCTGATTATCGAATTTTAATGCACAAGCGCAAAACTGGTATTTCTTATGTCAAAAGAAAAATCTTATTCCCTTGCAAGTAGTCTCCTGTTGCACAGTTACCGTTTACCGACCAGTTAAGGATAGTTAGCCTGAGTTTGGATGTCTACCAGACTCCACGTCCGCAGCAAACCGATCAAAGTTTTCGTCTGTTTCTGACATTTTTTAGTGGGGGGGTGGGGGGCCCCCACTTTTCACTTTTCGAAAGCCCCCACTTTTGGCAGTCCCCCCAAGCCCCTCCCAACAAAAGTGTCGAAAAATTAAGTTTTTGAGATCAAATTTTCAAAAATGTTCTCAATTTTTAGCTAATTTATGGACTTATAAGTTAATTTTAAGCTTAAAAACAGCGATTTTTTTGTGTTTTCATCTAAAAATGCTAATTTTTCATGAAAATCGGACGTAAATGCGTGGGGTTTGGAAGCAATATAAGTGCCGGGTAATAAGGGGAAATTTGAAAGAGTGAATAGAAGTATTTATTTATAAAAAAGGAAAAGGGGGGGAAAAAGTAGGACGTGTTGGGGCTAAAAATTTTGGTATTTTATAACTTGGACTCGCCCGCCCCCACTTTTCGGAAGCCTCCCCCCACTTCCCCCTCCCTAGGGGGGGAGGGGCGAAGCCCCCCCCCCCACTTTCAAAACCCTAAAAAATGTCAGTTTTGCTCTCACACGCTGCAATTGTGAATACAGATGGCTGATAACAAAGAGTGTGACGCTTGTCAAAGTTTTCTGATACAATCTAATGTAATGCAATGTAATGTAATGTGCCCTTGATGATATGACTAACTAGACACGGTTGTAGCTTTGTATTAAGTGACACCTCAAGTTTCAAAACTTGCCACCCTGCTGTGTTTGCCACGTACGGTGCTGTGCTTGAATGGTCAAGGTAGTACCAGTTGCAGACACGAGTCAAAGTGCCGGAGGATTACTAAGCTGAAAATTAGCCTTGACCTTAGATACTCCTATTGGGATCTATTTACGTATGGATTTTCTATCTCCCTGGGGGTTAGTCTAGGACAGGATTCTGGGATTAAGAAGAGAAAGAAGAAATCTAGATCTCACTAGACAGGAAAGGTGCAACGGGAAGTTCTAACCCCCTTTGGGGGGCTAATTATCTTTTCGGGGTGACTTTGCCTTCCGGCTGTTTTCATTTAACTTAATCCTACATAAAACTCCCTAATACGTCTGCAGTCTGAAGTCCAGGTTAGTGTGCAAATTTAAAAAGAATTATACCCTTTTATAGGGACATGATGGATACTACAAGGCTGGGGGTTGAACGGGGTGAACATCTATTATTTATCAAGATTTCTTGGATGTTAGAAGAACTTTAAAAGAAACTTTTATTAAATCTTAATGTCAAGATGAAAACAGCTGCTCAGTGACCCAGCAAATTAAGAAGTGATCAAAAGCTTCGGACTTGGTGATGATAAAAAAATTAGTTTAGATCTGTCCAGGCCTGCCAAAAATAGCAACAATTCGTCAAACTTCAGACATTAATTAGAATAGGATTTAAGAACCGGATAAGTCTTAGAGTATAATTTAGTCTGAAGTATAACTAATTAAATGTCTCACAATGCATAATAATTAGGTGTTAAATTACTTAGTTCTTGGGATATAGTTTTAAAAATAAGATTAACTGAAATAGAAATTCAAAAGTTCGGTTTTGAAACAATGTAACGTATATATTCCTAAAATGCAGTTTCACCAGCTTTTAGCAATTTAACTGATATTAATACCTTTCAGAATTATGTGCTCTTTTTTGTTTGAAACCTTTGTTTATTTCTAAGTTTGAAACCTTCTAAGTATTATAAGTAGTAGCAAATGTAGAAAATGTTAGACATCCCTATGATACGTAAAGTGTGTCTTGAAAAAACTTGTGAAACAGCAAGCATTTAGACTTCTCCCTCCTAACTGGTCGGTTTTCGATTCGATTACGTATTTTTGCCAACTTTTGTGATTCTGCTAAATATAATTATTCCAATTTCCAGATATGTGCCTTTTGTAATGGCAATGCGGTAGGTCTGCGGGACGGAGCACTCAGAAACTGAAGAGTTTTTCATTTTTCAATAAACTCGTTCTTCAGATCTTTAATTTTTCATTTTGATGAACCAAGAATGTTTAGAAATTTACACATTTTTAGCAAAAAAACAGTGATTTCGAAAATCGGGAGGTTTTTTAGGCTTCTTCTGCATAAAAGCAATAAGGCATAACTGAAATTCCAGCCAGAAAAGCGGAGACATTTTTCAAAAAAATTATAAAAATGCGACGAAAAATTTGATTTAAGGTAAATGATGTTGAAGAATATTTGTGTCTAAGTATAACAGAAGTGTCGTAGTCTATAGCTTTATACCCATTGACTAACAGCGTCAAATCTTAGCATAAATCACAAAGTCAGTGGAGTGGGGGATTTGGGGGCGGCAGCCCCCAAAAGCTGAGAAAAGTTTGAAAAAATCGCTGTTGAAGCATATGTAGTGAAAACTTAGCAGTATTGTTAATTGCGAGTATTTTGCCATAGTCAAACTCAAAACTGTTGTTCATTTCTGCAAACGACGCTATTTGTGACCGAAACATGCTAACCCAATCTCTTGTTATCCTAAGGTTATTAGTATTATTAGTCATGTGGTATTTATTGCCAGTCAAAATATAAAGTTAATTATAATTGAACTGCGTAATCTACTATTCAAAACAGCATGCATTGACGCTAAGTAAGAATGTTAAAGTCAGAAAATATATATACATTGTCGAACTTAGCTTGATAATAAACTCTCCACAAAATTCACTCTTTTGTTCCAGTTAGTTTGCTAGACTGTATATAGTTGAAACCTAACGAAACCTAACGTCGACCTCTGTGTGACTAAGCTCGTCAGGCACAGTTTGTGGTGCTTCGATTCGAAGCAGAACCTAATGTCTCACCTTTTATGTTTTAGGCTGGCTAATTGAGTCACTTGTGCATTTTTGAGAAAAGTTTTGTGCAAAATTCTCTCTTTTTGGCGTCAGAAAGTGATGAGCTAGTTGCTCAGAAAATCTTTGATCAAAACAACCTGTCTGCGCTGAAAACAATGAAATCTAATGAATTCGTGTTTGGAAAATTTGCTTAGCTCATTCGGAAAGGAATTTGCTAACTATCCTGTGTCAGCTTCTTGCTGTTGAAATTTCTGTGAAAATTTGAGATAGGGTGTCATGGGGTTCGTTCGTACGTATGTATGTTGTTTTGGCTGGACCTGGTTTTGGTAGAATATCTGGATATTTCATTACCCCCAGCCAGACACCACAGAAATGAAGAAAAAACTGGAAAAGACATTGTGGGAAATAGGAATTCTGGAATTCTTGAAATTACTTTTCTTCTTGAAGCGTTAGTGATTGAACAAATTTCTGTTTATGAATTGATATGAAATTGATAGAGAGTGAGAAATATGCATTTAATGTTAAGAATTTTGTCCAGGTGTTTTGTTATCGTGACATAAAATTTGATGAATACCTTAGAAATGTGCGTATTAGAATTTTTGCCCACAGTATATTATTTGAAGAAAACTAATTTTTCATGTAAAATTGAGGAAGGTGTTCCCAAATTATGTAGGTATATAGTATGGTTGGTTAGTTACAATATCAAGCCATTCTAGTAATATATCTTTTTCTTTACTGTAGTTACAAGTTGTTCCTATATACTTTGTTTGTATGGTTACGTATGTACATGCATTAACATAGGGTCGGGTCCTGGGGGGTGCTTGTCCCCAAAAAATTTTGAGGGAGCTTATACCTTAAACAAAAATTTTCAAGGGGGCCTGTACCTCAAGAATAAATTTGTAAATTTTTTATTTGCAATTGTTGTTAAAATTTGCAAAAAATCTTCAATTTGCCCGGTTTTCCCGAACCATTAAACAGTTTAGCTAAAAAATTCCGGCGAAGCCTGAAATTTTTTGACATTTTACTGTAAACACTAATTTTTTCAGGCTATTTTTCGTTACCCCTTGGTCATCTTTCGTTGTTTACCTCTTGCCCCGTCGGCGATAGGGCTTGTACCTTGTCCGGGTAGGGGGGGGGGGCTTGGACCCCCCAGACCCCCCGCCTTAACCTATGGTTACGTAACATCTGGACTACAACAATGATAAGAGTGTAACAGCTGGCAGTACGAGGTATGTGTCCATCACAAATACTAGTTTTGTCACAAAGAGTTTTGTCCTAGCTGTACGTACCTCTACAAAGGTAAAGAAATGTAGCCCCCGGAGAATTCTTCCACCCTTGTCAGGGTCTACGTTGCCGGTGCTCATCACCGGATACACAGACCTTGAGCCAGGAGTGCTGGCTTTTTCCTAGGCAAAAATTTCTGGGGTGGGCTCGGATTTCTGGGGGGGAGAAAATTTTTTAGAAAAATGTCAAAAAATAGCTATTTTTTGCTGCTGAGCTAAAAAATTGACTATTTTTAATTTAAATTTAAGCTTAAAATACCTAAAAAATGCTTAAAAATGGGTAAAAATCCGGCGAAGCCGGAAAAATTTTTCGAAATTTACCCTAGAAACCCTATTTTTGCGGGCACTTTAGGGTTGGGGGGGGTTCTGGGGAGGGGAAGACCCGAATCCTGGGGGGGGGGGCCGATTCGGGGGGCCCATGTCTGGGGGGGACGGATTTCGGGGGGCCCCACGCCCCCCCCCTGTAGGAAAAAGCCAGGAGTGTCACTGCGAATGATGACTGCGTCCTTAATGGAGGGACCAGCTCCTTAACGCAGATGCCCTACACGATCTCCGTACCCATTAACCGACCAATTAAGGATGGATGGCTGGGTTGTGCTGGCTGGAGCCCTCTTCCGAAAAGCAGCTCTGTTGACTTAGTGCTCCTTTCTCCTTTTGTTTCAGCCTCTAGGCCTGGCACGTGACGAAAGCACGGGGCTGATTTGGCTCTACACGGATCGTAGCATCATTAAGTATAAGCTACTGGACGAGACCAAACATGTCTGGCAAATCTACCTGGACCGGAAACAGTTCAGTGATGCTCGACGCCTGTCCAAACAGCCCGGTCAAATGGATATGGTCCTTAGGACGGAAGCTGAACAATTGTTCAAAGTATGTATTAAAGAAAAAATAAGGGAATTTTTGAAAAAACAATTTGAGTGTTTTTGTTTTGTTGATTGATTGCTTTGCTTTGTGATTTTTAAACGGCTTTGCTTTTTTGGAGGAATCCTGAACGGTAGTTGTGGGTTCATATTGTTATCGTACTAACGTTGCTCTCCTTGCCGACACTTTTTCGTGGAAAAACTTTTAATTATTTTCCTTACGAACTAAAAATTCAGAAAATCGGAAAACATTTTGCTATATTTCAACTGGTTAGCATTATTCAAAACAGACCCACCGAAGATGTTGATTTCGACTTGATTTGGTAACGTAGGTAAAGCTTGCTGCTTCCTAAACTGAGTGCTCGCATTTCTAATCCGTTTTTCTGTAATTTCTTTCTACTTTTTATTTTTCTTTTCGTTTTTTCAGGACGGCAAACTGACCGCTTCCGCCGAGATCTGGGGCTCCAGTCAGGCCGGCCTAGAGGAAGTGGCCCTGAAATTTCTGGAACTGGAACAGCAGCAGGAGCAGCAGCAACCTTTGGGGAGCGCTGTGGCGCGGACCGGCTCCGAGGCCGCGACGGGTGGGGGCCGGGAAGCCCTTAAAATATTCCTACTGAAACGCCTGGATAGCCTAGGAGCCCAATCGGCGGGAGGTGCGGGAGGCTCGGAAAAGACGCAACTTTCGCTGCTGATTTTGTGGTTGATTGAGATCTTTCTGACCGAGCTGTCTCAGGCTCGAACCGGCAGCGCTCCGGGCCCCCCAGGCTTACTGGGCTTGGCTCGAGGGAGCTCGATGAGCTCGGCTGAGCCGAGACCACCCACAGTGCACCCCCCTGTGCCGGCTACGTCTGGGACGTCTGTCTATAATCAGGAAAAGTATAAACAATTGAGGTGGGTTTTCAGTATCTACATAAAATCCTGAAGGACTGGGCTTTTTCTAGACGAAAACCGTTGGGGTGGGGAAGTGGGGGGAGGCGACCTAAGGTGGTCTAAAATCGGCAAAACTTCAGTAAACTTTGCCTGTTTACTACAAATACTGCTATTGATGAGCTAAACAAGCGCTCAAAAACTCTGTTTGAGTTCTGGGGGGGCTTTTCATGAATTGTTGTAAGGGTTATGTGTTATCACAGTTATCAAATGGATATATCGTTCCTGATTTGTTTGTTTTTTATCGTTCATCCTTTTGCCGAGTGTTTTCTGTAGTGATGGGCACCAGATATTTTTTATATCCGTATATTATCGGCCTATTTTGCGATAACGGATATCCAGTTATCCGCCTGTTCAAAACGTGAAGTCGAGAAAATTTTTCTAGCACTTAAAATTTCACTTTTCTGGCAATATTTCGCTGCCATGTGAAGTTCTATCATAAAGCCAAGCTAACCTTGGTTTTAATAATATTTTAGAGAAAATTTTGAAACATATTCTTGAAATTTTGGTTAAAATTTTGCTAATTTTTCATAACTGTCTAAAATGTGAACGGATATCCGGATACGTTTTCTCCAATCTGCTATGAACCGGATATCAGGTGCCCGTCACTAGTTTTCAGATAGTTGCAGGAATGTGGGTAAGAAGTTATTACTATGAAGTGACGCTTTTACAGCATATACGTCTAGAAAATGAAGTAAACGCGGGCTAGCAGGTGGATCCACGAAGGATACAAGCATTAATCATAAAGAAATAATGAAAAACGCCTGCCTGCATCACTAAGGCAAAGCGATAGTCCGAAACAAGAGAGAATCTTCGGACAAGCTTCGGACTAAGGCTTTGCCTTAGTGACTGTAGGCAGTCGTTTTTAATTATTTCTTTATGATTTTACAGCATAATTGTACATGGGGCATCATTTCCAGAGTTTTTCTTTTTTCTTTTTATTTTTCAGGGATCGATTTCGAATTTTTCTAAATCGTGCGGAAGTGGTGGAAATTTTGGCCGCCAATCAGCTAGCCGTACGGCGACTGATGTCTACCTATGGTGATCTGGACTCCCTTCTCTATCTGGCCGAGGTTATGAAAGACTCTAATCAAATGCTGTCCATTCTAATTCAGCAGGAGCATTGGGACAAGGCTTTGAAAATTCTCAGCCAACAAACGGACCCGGCACTTTGGTATGTATACCGTTTTCATAACTGTTTTCCGGAAATTTTGTTAGTTTTTGTTCCGATTTTGGCGAAGTTTTGGCAAAGCCACCAATTAAATTTAGGGAAAAAGTAAACAAATAAATGCCGCACGAAACCTGTGGACAAAATTTTGCCTGCTTCTTCGAAATATCTTGGCTTTTCACTGAGCCTGAAACTTCACCAAACGAGAAGTGTGACATGACTTGTACAGTATTATGTCATGCTTGTGTCACACTTCGAATTCTTGGAATTTGATTTTTTACTTTTTTAAGCATTTAATTAGAATTTTATCCTTGGCCTGTACCAATAAAGTTTATGAATCGCTAGCCAAGAACTAGCTAGCTATAGCTAAGAATAGCAGAAGGCTAACTGCTCATTTCCCATTCAAAAATTGGACTTAGTCTTCTGCCATGCCTCAGTTATTCTTAAACTTATTTGGGGCAGTCAGGGATATGATTGATCGTTTGAATTTCGAATTCTTTGAATTTGATTTTCTACTTTCTTAGGCATTTAATTAGAATTTTCATGACTGATTTTTTAAATTTTATGACTTTGATTATTCTGGTTGGTAGGATATATCTGTGTTTCTGTCTGTTTAGGATTAAATTTTCTCCGCACCTTTTTGCTGCCGCCCCCGGCAAACTGGTCAATGCCTGGATTCAGCACGCTGATCGCCACCTCAGCCCGCGTCAGCTGCTACCCTGCCTGCTGCGGGCGCACGAAGACGCGCGTCTAGCGCCCGAGGCTATCCGATACCTGGAGCACTGTGTGGGCCCCAGACGCGCGTCAAAGGACCTGGCGGTGCACAACTGCCTGCTGACACTGTATGCTAATCATGACCCGGCAAAGCTGTTGCAGTATCTGAAGGTACTGGGTAGTTCCTAGGTCATCGCCACTTTCGAAGTTATTTGTGATGGCATTTTTTCGCTTAGCTTGATTTAACTAGACATGGAGATTGCAAAATTTGCAAAATATGTATAACTCATTGGCGAGCCTGTTTCGAAGTTATTTGTGAAGGCATTTTTTCGCTTAGCTTGATTTCAACTGCTTGATTTCAACTAGACGTGGAGATTAATTATAATACAGTTTGCAAAATATAGCTCGTGGGCTTCTTTTCCGGGGGTGGGCGCTGTTTTGGATTACAAAATTACAAATCGGAAATTGCCGATTCTGAAAAAAACGCCCATGGGCCACAGTTTGGCTAATACGGTAACCGAAAAAGCTAAAAACTGTGAAAAAACATTGCCTGTTTCCTACTTGTACTGATACTACGATGCTAATGAGTTGGCAAACATTCTGTTTTGGCATGAGAATTTAAAATTTCAGACAAGAGATTGCAGCGAAGTCGAAAACTCCTAAAAATTTGACACATTCTGGGTGCTTCTTAGGTGGATAATAACTATGTAAGAAGCTCTTTGCTATCTTGCTAAGCCTAACTTATTGCTCACAGGTTGTAAACTGATTGCATTGCATTGTACAAATTTTTCAGAGAGAGTTACTCCATCCATTCTATGATACTGCGCCGGCTTCTTTATTTCTTTTACTTTTTATTGGTTTGCCGCTACTTCCGAAGGAAAAGGGCAAACCCTTATTCTCGTCGTGTTATTATTATTATTATTATTATTATTATTATTCTTCTTCTTCTTCTTCTTGTCCCCCCCTATTAACTCAAGCTAGGCTCAACGCCCGGAGCTGAAATTTGGTGGGTATGTGGGGGTTGGTCCCAAACCTGGCCCATTTTAATTTCATCGCTCTAGACCCACCCAGTCGACCAGGGCAGGGAATTTAATTTTTTAAAATCGTAAGGGGGGATGGCCGAACGTTACACAAGGCGATTCTCAAAAATGGTCGAAAACTTTTTGTCTCCGATTTGGTTGAAAAGTCAGTCCTAGGGTAATTCGGGGACGCAGATTCCAAATCTGCAATCGAAATTTTTCTAGCGTTTGTGAATCTCGAGATATGGCCAAAAGTTACACTGTTGGAGACCGCAAAAGTGAGCAAACTGCCCAGAAACGCCTAATATCTGTGTTTTTTGAACTCGATAGTCAAGTTTGGCCGGTGGATTTGCTAGGATATCCTTTAAAAAGAAGTGTCAAGTAACTTGTGGCAATACTTAATCGAAAATTCCTTATCCCAACTGCCTTTTTATGGGCAACCATTTTCAGAGGAAGGTGTCAAAAATGGTCGAAAACTTTTTCTCTCCGATTTGGTTGAAAAGTCAGTCCTAGGGTAATTCGGGGACGTAGATTCCAGATCTGCAATCGAAGTTTTTCTAGCTTTTGTGAATCTCGAGATATGGCCAAAAGTTACACTGTTAGAGACCACACAGCTGAGCAAACTGCCCAGAAACGCCTAATATCTGTGTTTTTTGAACTCGTTAGTCATTAGCCAGTGGATTTGCTAAGATATCCTTTAAAAAGAAGTGTCAAGTAACTTTCAGCTATATTTAGTAGAAAATTTCTTATCCCAACTGCCCTTTTATGGGCAACCATTTTCAGGTGAAGGTGTCAAAAATGGATAAAAACGTTTAATGTCCGATTTGGTTGAAAAGTCGGTCATAGGGTAATTCGGGGACGCAGATTCCAAATCTGCAATCGAAATGTTTCTAGTTCCCGTGGATCTCGAGATATGGCCAAATGCTACGCTGTTGGAGTCCGCAAAAGTGAGCAAATTGTTTAGAAAAGCCTAATATCAGTACTTTTTTCGAAGCCGGTAGTGAAGTTGAGCTGGTGGATTTGCTATGACTCCCTTTGAGAGGGTGTATCAAGTAACTTTTAGTGATATTCAGTGAAAAATTAGTTATCCCAACTGCCCTTTCAAGGGCAACATTTCTAGAAAAGTTCCTTATCCCAACTACCCTTTCAGAGGCAACCATTTCCCGAAAATCGACGCTACAAAGTTAGCTATATAAAGAAAGAAGCGGCGGCAAACCATTCATGCCAATTTAGCTTGTTGTTTCCTTATTTTTGTTTATTTTTTGCTTTTAGGATCAGGGTGGCCAGGATAGTTCCAGTCCCGTTTGCTATGATCCAAAGTTTGCCCTGCGTCTGTGTTTACAGAAGGATTTAAAGGAATCGGCTGTTCATCTCTATACGGTTCTGTCGCTCTATGAAGAAGCCGTTGAATTGGCTCTTACGTAAGAGAAAAGAGTCTTCTTGGGGGCTTTTCAGGGAAACGTTTCCGCTGAACTTAAGCAGAGTTAATTTGGCTTAGGCTGTTAAGGTGCTGGTTCGGGTATTTGCAGCTAACTTTAGAAGGCTCTAAATTACTCAATTTTTGGAGTACAACGTTATATCGTTTTAATGCTTGGAATGTGCTTGATAACAAAAAGAAAAGTTTAGAAATAATAGTATAAAAAATAAAATTCTGCTGGAAGAATAAAACTGAATGGACACCCTTGTAACTAACAAGAGTCCATAATTCTCTTATATTACAGAAGAAGAAGAAGCCACTAGAGGGCTTCTCTTCTTGGCATTGCGTAACGGTGCTCCGACCACAATACGCGGATGTTCTCTCGTTTTGTGGGGATCTACAAATATACCCCCCCCCTTCCCTTCGGTGGAGGGCTGTGGGGCAGCCAAAACAGGTTCCCATTTGGTTGGGCGTGGGTTAGCCAACAGCCAATCTGATTGCATAGACCTCCCCCCTCTTTGGTTGGGGAATAGAGCGGAGGTAGCTGCTACGATAGTATCTGTTGATTTCCAAAATGGACCCCCCTTTCGGAGGGAGGTCGCTGAGGGGGGGGGGGGGCCCTGCAAGGGGTCCCCATTTTGTGGGGAGGGGGACTAAGGCGGTCGCCAACAGCCTATTAAATGCAACCAATCTTAGCCTGCCTTAGCGCCCCCCCCCTTCCCGTAAACGGGGCTCTCAGCGTCCACCCCCCACCAAATGGGGAACATTCGCGTATTGTGGTCGGAGCAGCTGTACGGAATGCAGTGCTTAGGAGCACTCTAGTGTCATACTCTCCTTCTATAATATTTACGTCAAGAAAATGAAGTAAACGTGGGTTAACAGGCGCATCCACGAAGGATACAAAAACATTAATCATAGAAAACTAATTTAAAGCGCCTGCTCTGCAGTCACTTAAGCCTTAGTCAGAAACAGGAGGGAGCCAATGGGCGCGGTGGCTCTCTCTCTCTTGTTTCGGACTAAGGTTTTCGCCTTAGTGTCTGCAGGGCAGGCTTTTTTCATCAGTTTTCTATTCTTCTATAATATAAGAGAATTATGGACTCTTGTCCATTCGGTTTTATTCCTCCAGACCTTTATTTTCTATGCTATTATTTCTAAACTTTTATTTATTTATTTTATTTATTTATTTATTTTTTTTATTTATTGAGTTGTATTTTCAGTCTGAACGTCGGCCTGGCCAAGTCCTGTGCTGTCATGGTACAGCACGATGAGGATATGCGCCGCAAAGTTTGGCTACTGATCGCGCGTCACGTGGTGTCAGAGAAGCAGGATCTCAGTCAGTGCACAGAACTGCTGCAGGCCTCACAGGGCACCCTGAAAATTCAGGATCTCCTGCCATTTTTCCCAGAGTTTGCCACAATTGAACATTTTAAGGTATATCACTTTGATTGGACGGCTTCTGACTGTTCAATGCATTGTGTAATCTTGATTAATGATGACCGCAATGTCTCACTCTTCCAGTAGGATAAATTCTTGGGGTCGTTTCGTTGGAGAATTGGGTAGCAGGGTTTGCTTTTGGTGCAAAAGTGGTGGGGGGTGGGCGTGAGAGCCATTTTTGCATGTCTTTTAGCATTAAGTAAGAGTGCTGAGAATTTAAATTTTTGCACCTGAAAGATGATCTTCTTAGACTAGAAAATTTGAAAAAATCCTAAAATTTGGCAAATTCTTTCCACCTGGAAGAGTGGGGGAGAAGCGAAAAAATTGGGGATGAGACCGTATGGATGGCCTCCACCAAAGTAAACCCAGAGTAGAGTAGATTAGAGTAGAGTTGAAATTAACTATTTTAACTGGTTGTCTACATAATATACGCATACTTAAGGGGGGGGGTCACTTTTTTGCCAATTTTTCGACCATCTCCGATTTTGCTGATTTTCACATATTTTGTAGTCCCCATGGGTCCGCGAAACAAGACAAGTGCGTTTTGCGAAATATTGTTTCTATCGTTCTGTACATGCCCTCAAAGGTGACCTCGACATGTGCTAAACATAGGAAAATGAAAAAGTTAGGTTAAAAAGTTTGTGGCAGAAAAATTTTTTGCTGTATAAGAGTCAGAACTTTGAAACCTTTTCAGAACCATTAAGGACATATTGTAGAGTGCAGCTATCTCCTCTGAAACGATTGTGTTCAGTATTGGATTTTTGGCGAATTTTTAAAGTCAGAATTTTGGAAAATCGCCCATTTTTGGACCATGAAAAACAGCACCTACGGTACTCTTTTGCTTGTCCTGAACGATTGGCAAAAGCTACAGAAACGGCCAATAGATAGCTGCACTCTACGCTTAAGGCCACGTCTTATGAAAGTACTCGCATGTTTCTATCATCTACAGTAAGCTCAAAAAACTTGCCACAAAAACAGCAAATTTTGCTAAAAATGGCCATTTTTCATAATTTTCACATTCTTTTGATAATTTCTCACTCATTATGTGGTAAAAGATCACCAAACTTGGCAGATTAATTAATATATCTATGTCTGTCACATAATGTGGCCAAAACAAATGCGTCAATATTGAACATGCTGCTGTGGCAGCACCTTTGATCTTTATAGGTGAAAAATGTCAATTTTAAAATTTTTCCAAATATAGACAAAATGGGTATCAATCGATAGCTAATGGAACGAGGAGCAACTTTTCTTATACAACCATGGGTCTAAAATGTTGTCTGTGCAAGATAGAACGAGTTAAAGTTATACTGGGCAATCCTGCAAGGTTAGGTCAGTGCAGCACTCAAGCATGCATTATGAACGCCTGGATAGCTGGCCTTGAGCCACGTCTGCACTTAAATATTACCTTAGTAAAGGCTTTAATTTGGTGTATCGGTTAACCCTGCTTTCGGTCGCGTTTGGTCTCCACCTGACCTTGCAGGGCTCATCGCCGGAATTTTCAAGTTTTCCGGCTTTGAACCTGAATAACTCTGTCACAATTTGATTTCGAATGCTAATATTCTAACTTATTTTTCAGAACATATGGGGGCATATTATGTGTAAAAATGAGCGAAATCCGTGACTATTGATTTTTGACCAAAGTGACCCCCCCCCCCCCCTTAAGTATCTGAATATTTATTCAGACCCCAAACATGCTGTAATCATCCGTGAAGTCGCTTTAATAAAATGGCTTATTTTAGTCTTTGTTACACGCTGCACGGTGCCAGTAGGCTAATTCTGCAGTGCAATTAGTAGTGTACTCTACGCTAGTTAAAAGAGTAGAGTTAAAAGATTTAAATTAAACGAATTAATTGTTCAACTCTTTTATTCCTGTGCGCCAAAAGGATTGATTGAGTTAATTTTAACTCTTTCAGCTCATTTTTCTCGCCGCGCGAAAAGGCCTAATTACACAGGGTATTTATACCGGGGGGGGGGGGTGTCGGGGTGGACTCCCGAAATTGACCTGCCCCCGAAAATTTCTTCCCCCGGGCCCGGCCCCCCCAAACCTAAAAAATACCCTGATTACAATCCGGGACTGTACTAAATCCCATATTTTATTGTACTGCAACAATTGTTTGCTTTATTTTGTGAGTCTGTCTTGTTTATCAGGAGCCACTCTGCCAGTGTCTGGCCGAGCATTCGGGGCGCATTCAGACCCTTCAGCAGGAAATGAACGAAGCGACAGAGGCGGCCACGCACGTCAAGTCACAGCTCAGCCAGGCGCGAAAGCGCTACACAGTGGTCAAGTTGGCTGAACGCTGTCAACGCTGTGATCAGCCGCTTATGATACGAGATTTCGTTGTCTTCCCCTGTCGGCATCATTTTCATGGCGACTGTTTGGAAAGCGAGGTACGTATGTAAGGCAGGTCCACATCTAGGATTTTGAAAAGGACGGGGGGGTCCAACAGAGGTATTGGGGCGCGTGGAACCGCCAGAGGTTGAAAGAATTTTTCATTTTTGTCCAGAAATTGTTCCTATGGATGTTTATTTCTTTCGAAAAGCTCATCATTGCGCCGAAATTAGAAATATCTGTTTTTGCCATACAAATAGCAAACATTTTTCCTTTTGCCACTCTAAAAGCGGGGTATACGCCCCTCAGACCTCCCTGGGTGCGGCCTTGTACGTAGGAGTAGGTCCATAATTGTGAAGTTGTGCTTTCAGTAATGTTTATAAGTGATGAAAATGATAGCAGAAAGTCTAGTGACCCTTCTTGAGTGTTAATTAAAATTGCGCTGTTTTCTTAACAGTCCTCTGCTATGACTTCAGGAATTTTGCTGTATTTTTGCCGGTGTCTGGCTTGTAAATCGCTGTCATCATTAAGGGGACCTGACTGTGCTTTCTGAATTTGAATGCCAAACCTTTTTTGGTTATCTGGGCACTTTTGCGGAACCAATGTTCCAATAGGACGACTGTTTGGTGGTCTATAAACGCTCCTTATTTGTTTCCTATTTTAATTCCAGCAAAAGTATTCCTGGTAGTCCTAATATCTAATTTTTTGAAAGATGATGTATAGAGATGCTGTAAAAGCTGCGGACTTGTTTTTTTAGATTCTGGCCAAACATTCTTTGTCCCGAACTTTGAGCAATTATTCTGCAATTATTGTTTTTGATGCTGTAAAGCCAATATATGCATATTTCCTGTTTTTGCATGAAAACCTTACAAGAATTAAACTAATAACTAGCCCACTTGTTGCTGTATCATTCTCACGGTCGTGCTACTAATTAGTCGACCAACTGAAGATGGATAACTGAGTTGGCTAGAGCAAACTGCAAACCGAAATAGGCTTGCTTGGAACTCTTGCTCACAGGGATATGTGGAAGCTTTTTATGAGGACAGAGATTTTCTGTTGGAAGGAACATTTTACAAATATTATTTTTGATTGTTTTAGGTCTGCGCCCTGATCGGCTCAGAGGACGCCATGTCACGTGACTCCAGTGATGAGTGCCCACTTTGTGGTTCACTTTTGTGGTCTCTGGTGGATCAACCTTTCTACACTCCGTCTCAGTACATTCAGGAACTGAAGACTTGGGATACCTTGTGATAGCTTGTATTTGACGTTTTCGTATAGATTTTTATATCTTTTCTTATCCTTATGCGATTTTTGTCTACTGTAATGAGTATATACGTGTATTTATTATTGGGTTATTAAAATATTGGTATCGTTGTAGTTGGTTAGGATAGGATATGTTCATTCGATTGATTTTCATCGTTGGCGTCAGCACGTAGGGCAGTAGGTATGTGTACTCAAGCCTGACAGCTGCACGCTAACGGCTGGCTATTTCCTCTCGCAAATTGGACCCTATTAAATCAACCAAGGTTATTGCGACCGGGAATATCAGGGAAAATAAGAGACAGAAACTTCTTGTATTTTTTAGTGCAAATTTATGAATTTCAGTTAAATTTTAAAAACAAATTTCGAGTTTGTTCTGTGAAACCTGAACTTATTTTAGTTATTTAGTTAAGCTATCTTTTCACAGGAACAATTAGTTATTTCAAGAGTACATATAATAGATAAGAGTGTGACAGCTGAAGGCACATGCTCTGCGCGCTAGCGGCTGACCCCCCCACCCCGCGCAAACGTGTACCTAGTGACCCCCCCCCACAAATGTGCATCCAGTACACATTTCGGTACCGCAACGCGTCGTATTTTTACGTGTTAAAAATCGAAAGCACAATGCCTGCGTGCGTCCAATTTGTGTCTGGTTCGAGCTCTAGAACGCTGCGATGGCGGACAAAACTGTTTGAAGTGAGCTGAGCATACACGTTTATGGGGGTGGTCAGCCGTTAGCGGGCAGAGCGTGTACCTGTAGCTGGTAACAGAGAACCTGCCAGCTGTCACTCTCTTACATATTGTGCACTTTTGGTTATTTTCACAGTCTCGTTATTTTTAAGTGCAATGGAACATGGATAGCTCTTGGAAAGACGACTATTTTGATTAAAATGATGCGGCTGTTCATTTTTAAATTAATAATGGCAAGTTCCAAATTTCAAGCGAAACCAATCATGTTGCATATCAGTCGAAAGCTCTTGACGAGGCGGATTCCATGAATTCTATTGGTAAACGTTACCGAAAGCTTAGGCGGCAGCTGAAATACTTTAACATATGTAATAATTTGTTATTCCAATCGACAGGCGTAATTTATTTGCTGACTTCTCATCGTCAAGAGCTTTCGAATGATATACAATATGATGGGTTTCGCTTAAAATCAGAAAGTTTCCTGCCCCCGTTGTATGTGTCAATTAGCAGCTATTAATTAGCAAACTTGCCCCAATTTTCTTTATATTTTATATCAAAACAGTCGTCTTTGCAAAAGCTATCTATTACAATTAAAAATAACGAGACTGAAAATAACAAGCCTCTTCTGTGAAAAGGTAGCTTAGGGCCTTTCCGCGCAACGAGTTAAAT
>JASAND010010338.1:0-36097 GCA_030248195.1 Trissonchulus latispiculum
AGTTAGGTTCGAACAAAACTAGTACAAAACTAACTAATATACGACAAGATATAGGATAAAAATAAACACGATTAGTGATAAAACAGTCACATTCTGTAGTAAAGTCACGATTATGACGTTTTCATATTTTAGGAAAAAGTCACAAAGATGGAATGGAGATTCGGCAATGTTTATGGAATATCCAAATTGTACGGAGTGATTCCAGGCATCAGATAAGAGAAACAGTCATGGATCCATGGAGGAAACCAAGGTAGCAGGTTCGAAGTCAATTTTGGTTGGCGACATGCCGGCAAACTCACATCTCTCTGAAAACGATGGCTCGTGGATCAGGCCTTCGCGTAGGCATTCCTTCGAGTGGATTCCAATGGAGAAGAGCCATGGCTGGAAAGAAAATGTCATTTCGTCGGTCTGGAGGTTCCAAACCAGCCATGTGGGCACCGCTTCGATTGACTGGCATGTCGACTTGATGGTAGAGTAGGCGGTCCGGAGGGCCCTCACGATGGAACGGAGGGGCCGAAAGACCATCCTTATATCGTTTCGCGACAATGCGAATGCGTTTGGTCACGAGATGCTTGAAATCCTGAAGGTCTTCCAGGTCCAAGGGCTCTCGTGTGAAGCGATCCTTGAACAAGTCGTCTGGACCGGCCTGTGTGAACCAGAGAAAAAGCTCCGTGTACATGCCACCCTGGAGGTTCTGGCCAAGCCAGCGGTCAAGATTATAGACCCAGGCTCGCTCTCCAGAGGGAGGGAGGTCCGCTTTGCTAGTAACAGGACGACCATCTGGCATGTCAGGCATGTTGAACCCCACACCATAATAGAAGTCCTCATGAGCTTTGCCGTAAAGGCAGCCCAAGGTTTCGACCAATTCCTTCTGCATCTCTTCAGAATAATAGAAGGAGTGATAGATAATCAGACGCTGAGAAAGAAGATCAGCTCCCATGCGCCAAACCAGAAGACGCTCCTGCGGGTATGAATCCATTTCAGCATCTACTTTGGCCTTGATGGCATAGCCAGAGGACCGTGCTTCTTGAAAGATGCCCTGCTCGACGCGCTTAGCTCGGCAAAAATGGGCTTTTCTAGCTTGGTAAAGATGCTCCTTCGTTCCCAACTTGCGTTGACGCAATTGGTCCACATCAAGATTCATACCGCCAGGGTGTTCGAACATCGAGGAGAAAGGAAACCGCTTTCTCAGATAGAGATAGAGGAACCGATATGGCTCCACATCTTGGATTCCTTCGACTCCAGGTCGATAATACTGCTTCATCGTATCGATGACAGCGGTTGTACGAACACGCTGACGCTTCGCATGGTAGGGGATCTGAAAGATAGCGTCCTTCTTCTGCGCATCAATAAGGTGAGGATAATTCTCCAGTTCTGGGACAAAGTCGGCAAGGACCTTGATTTCTGCCCATCGTGTTGAGATATCCGAACGATCGTGGGTGAAACCAGGCCAATACGTACCATCCTCACGATAGTAGGGATGGATCTTCGCCTTACAAATATGTAAGCGACGACCTTGGCCATGCGGTTGGAATGTCCAGTCGATGGTAAGTTTACTGGCGATCGCCGGATTCAGCTCACGCATTCTGGTAATGACCTTCGACAGAGGTTGGTCCGGAAGTTGGAGCTCTGTCGTAGCTTTCTTTTCCAACCAAGCCAGAACGATATGCCGTAAAAGGCTAATCACGGGATGAACTTCGTCGATGCCAGGTGGCGAAGGAATGTGGACAGGTTTCCAGTTACGGTCACTGTCCCGCATATAGATATAAGGCGGCTGAGGCCATCGACTAAGGTTGATATGAGTCAGTTCATGGTCATCAGGAAATTCCTGTTTAAATTCTTCGAACACAGCTTTATCTGGTACCCGATTGGTAACATTGCCCAATCCCACGTTTTGTAGGTGGTAATGATGGTTAACCAGCAACACTCGGAAAGTAGGGAAATTATCCCGAGTATAACCCGAATAGAAATCAGGAGGGACTTTCCTCGTGTAAACCAGTGAACCAGTCTCTCGGGATTTAGAGCACGCTGGAATAGAGTAGCCCTTTTGATCACCAGCTGGACGAATGTCGGGCACAGTTGCCAGACGAGGCTGTCTCCAACCGGCTGCATCATTGAGCTGCTGGGCTTCCATCGAGGCAGGAACTCCAAGGGGACGACGAGTCGGAAAACGTCGATTGAGATCCTCGGATAGTGAAATGACCTGCTCACGAAGGATCAGTTCTTCTGCTGCGCTCATACCCTGGGAAGTGCGTGGACCTTCTTCATTATCAGTTGCCGTCAGCGGTGGGGAAGTTGATTCCCACGGAAAAGGTAAGTGACGAGAAGGTGCCGCGCTGGTAGATGGAGTTGACGTCATCAATTGGGAATTCGTCACGATGATGGTCAGTTGTGGCTCTGGAGTGGTCGTTGTTGGTGCTGAAGTGACCGCTTGGGTCGAAGGCGCTACAGGAACCGTTGTGGTAGACAACACCGGTTCTACTTCTACGACTGGAGCAGAAGTAGACGGCGGAGCAAGTTCCTGGCGAACTTCGGTTTCAGTTTCAGCAAAGCCTGGGCGTGAAGCCTCCCGTTGTGCGAGGGTTCTACCCCGTCCACGACTTCTGGAAGAAGCTTTCGACGCGACAGACTTTTCTGAAGACACAGATCCAGTGGAACTGCGACTGCCACGACCACGACCAACGCGTCCTGTAGCAGGAGGAACCACTGCAGAAGCTTCAGGCTGTGGAGACGGCGAAGATACCACCATTGGCGTACTGCCTGACGAGGCAACAGTCACAGTAGGCGAAGCTGCCGGAGCTACGCCCGTAGCGGCGACGTCAGATCGAATCGAAATCTCGTGACTAGATGGTTCGGCCGGACTTGGCGTCACTAGAATAGGCTGTGTAACCGCGGGGGTAACCGTAGTAACCAGGCCCGAAGACATGGTCGCACAGACCGAAGGAACCACAGAGGTGGCACCAGGTAGAGCAAAGTCCGCCGTTGAAAAGCCAAAACTGGAAGCAGACCCAGAGGACCGAGTGGGTCGCGGTGGACCACCATACGTGGACATCACTTCCAAAGGAGTTAGTCCTTGGGCTTCCATTTCTGTGATGACTTCTTCAATAACCGAGATTTGTCCAGGGGTAAGCTGTCGCTCACCAGTGACTCGACTGAAATTAGTGTCTCCAGGTTGCAGTGGATTGACCGAGTTTACGAAAGGCAAAACTCGGTATTCTGCCATTCCGTCATTTGCGTTTCGCCAAATAAGCGTGATATCAGGCCAGGCCGGCGATTGATGGCCAGGGCCTACCAGAATTTCGCGGTAGACTTCCCAATAGACGGGAAGGCCAGCCGTTACCAGTTCGAAAAATCGGCTTGGATCATAGGTAGGGCTTCCCGGATCCATAGGAGGGCCAACCACGTAGATGTGGTGTCGCGGCTGTTCCACTCCTTGAGGTGATTCACGAATAATGGCCATAATCCGGCGTATAGCCTGCTTCGTCAAGACTTGGATATACGGTGGAATTTGAATTGTCATGACCACATCATGGACGTATTCCTGGGTCTGGTCATCAAACCAATCATTATACCGATTCTGGACCAAAACGTCTTCCAGCTCGAACCGATTGAGGTCGGGGGTATACCCTGAAGGACCACTGGTACCATTTGAATACAGACGACTGTCCCAGATGAACCGAAGGGCTTCGTCATAGGACCGCTGTGGAATCTGAGGGTACCATTGTTGCAATTCCTCAGCACTGGCAGGGTACCGAGGCTGGAGAGTAGGTTGGACCGGAGGCAAAGGGCCCTGCATACGTACCAATGGAGGCACTGGTGGCGCACTGGCCGACAAATTGCCTCGAACCGTAGTTGGTTGAGTCCCAGTTGACGTCGGCGAAGTAGAAGTCAAGGGTAGCTTCGCAATCGATTGGGCCAAATTCTGCAGACCAGGAGCCAGCTGGTCAAACAGATTAGACGGGAGGACGTCAGCACTTCGGATGAGAGATTCTTGGGTCGGCGTGGACGCGCCGCTACCTCTAGCATCCGACGTAGCAGCCACCTGCGCAGTAGGTGACAGCGCTTCGGCTTCAGTACTCAATTCCGTTTGAGCCGGGACTCCAGGTTCAGACACGTCGGGTTCCTGAGCGTGAAGTTCAGGCACCTGTGGTGTCGAGTCAGATTCTGGATGTAAAGTTCCAGGTTCGGCTGGTTGATTCACCACGGATTGAGCAGGCACTTGGGTCACTGTAGGCGCCGAGCTCGTCGGGGCCGAGGTGAACACAATAGGCGGGTTATACCTATCCCGAGGGTTACCTGTGCCTGGGATGAAATGAGTCAATGGAGGAAGCACCTTTGGTGGGGGCGGCAAGGCCAAGTCCCGTTGAAGGCGACGATATTCCTCGATGAGAGACTCTTCCGGTGCCAAGACGGACATATTGATGGAAGCTTCGCGATCCACGCTGGACGTCAGCGACGGGGAGCGTTGAAGGCGCTCCTCAGCATGGGCGTATTGCCTGGCTTCGTCTTCGTCCATATTCTGTGGAGTTCTGTTTGGATCCGCTGGGTGGAGTTTTCCCATCACCAGAGAATACCAATTGAAATCCAACCCATCAAAACGCCGGCGTAACAAAGGAAACGCCAACTCAAAATAGTTCCGCAATAGCGCCAGCAGAGGAACCCAAGCTACTGTCCGCGAAGGTTGGGCACGATTTCCACCAAGATGTTCCGGAACCAGGAGGGACCAGGCGAATTGCCCCACGTAGTCCCGGAGGGCATCGCCTTGTTGGTTCAAATATATGCGCATTTCGCGTTGCAACATACATTGACTCTCCGTCGATGTGCCCGTAAGTGCGGTTGCAGTGGCCGCTTGGACCAACGGGCCCATTGCACCGCGCGCTTCCTGATTTGCTCGGGCAATAGTTCGGTGGTCAGGCCCAAAGGTATGGATGACGGCTCCCAGGTAAATGGCTTGAGTCCATTCCCGGGCGGGTAGACCATTGGCCACTGATGTCAAAATACCGTAGATGGTAAGAATGTCCGCCAAGGCGTATTGTCCTTCCCGAGTGGAGGGGAACAACGGGAGTCCCCAGAAATCAGGGTCCCGTAGCAGTTTTGGCGAAACCAGTCCGAAACCCAGAGCAAGAGCGTTTAGCCCAATATGTTGCTCTGCCACATAAGGTCCAAGAGGAAGACCGGAGAGGTCCTCCCAAGGAAGTCTAGGCCATTCCGGCTGATCACGACGCGTCGCTGCTCGAAAGTTGATCGCATGGCGCACCACTTCCCCAAGTTCTACAAGGGAGGTTTCCATTCCCCTGATGCCGCAGAACCGGGCAAGCCGTAGCATGTCGTGTAGACAGCCAGCAGTCACGAAATATACAGTCTCTGGCGGTTGCAAAATCATTTGCAACAAGTGCAAGACTGGATAAAAGTCATGAGTAGAGGCCAGAATCTCGCCAAGGAGAATAAGGTAGACACTTGGATTGTCAGAAGGGACCGGACCGGCCAACTGAAGGACAGTCAATGTGGCCGCTGTGTCGTTTCCAAATTGGAAACCGGACCCACCTTCAATGTCAAATGCCACCACACCCGTTTGGCGATACATGGCGTAAATGTCAGGGATTGCAGTTATTAGTTGCATAAGATTGTTAATAATAATGACAGGATTAAAATGAGCAGGCACCTGGAGAGCCGAAGCATCAATACGATGATGCCGCTGTAGGGCTTCCTGGTTGACCAACCCTTCTGCCACCGCCGTGAGGGCTCCGCGAGCACGGTCATCAAATATAGGCTGCCGATTCGTAAGCAGATGATCGTAAAAGTTCTGCCAAAGCAGCTTGAGCAATTGGATGGCCGAGCTGGCCGCGGGGCGAAATTGCTCGGTGGTGTTAGCAATGTCCTCGGTTGACGGTAGGGTCAGGGAGAGGCGATTTGCCCGCTCTACCGCCGTTGCAGGTTCCTGGTCACGAAGTTCGCGAGGCTCAACGTGAGGTCGCCGGACAGGCAGCTGATGTTGGTGCCCCTCGGAAACAACCGGGATGTGAACAATCAAGTTGTCCATACCGGCCGCCAAGCGGGGCTGGGCATGGGCCGAAGCTGGCTGTTCGGGAGCCTGAGATGGCTGGTTGATAGCATCGGTTGAGGGCGCCTCGGCCTGATTTTCCTCATCGGCTTTAGGTGTAGAATCGTCAGCTTGAGGTGTCTGGTCGCTTGGACCGGTACTCACCCCAGATGGTTCGGCGGGGCCAAAAACCACGCCTTCTGTCGCGCACTCTTCTTCTTCGTCGGAAGATAGATCCACCAATGGAATGGATGGATTATCTGTAACGGTAGGTTCCGTAGATGGAGGTTCGCCACTGGTAGCAGATGCTGCCAGCGGAGACTGCTGAGGAACCGGCGAAATTGATGGTAATAAGGTAGGCGATTTAGGCGATTTCGACCCTTTCTTCTGTCGATTCTTCTGACGACGACGAGATGGGCGAGTATGCTGTCCAGCTGAAGGTGCTGACGGAGTTTCGCTGGCCGACTGGGCCTGTCGTGATTGAGCCATTCGTAAGTTGGCTTGACGGGCTGCCTCGCGTTGAGGACGTGACGAAGTCGTAACCGGGTCAGATTGAGGAGATTCCAATGAAGAAATCTGATGAAGGGTCTCCTGCCGTTGGGCTTGAAGCCAACGAATCTGTTCGTCAATGTCAATGAGCTTTTGTTGAGCTCGAAAATGTCCTGAAGTGGGCGTGTCAGACGGACCCGTCGCGGTCTGAGCGCCCCGTTGAAGGGTTTGTGAAGGCGATGAAGCAGCCTTCTTGCTTTTCTTGCCCGCACTGGGTTTTTCCGCTTGCCCCGTGGATCCACCATCACCAAGGGTCGTTGCGGAGCGCTTGGCTCGCTGCTCGTTTCTGGAGGTCCCTTCAGTCCCAGATGTTGATAACTCAGCCGTGACCGGTGTAGGCTGAGCGCTGTGGCCAGACGTGGAGGGCAATGATGGAGTGCCCACACGCTCACGATCCGGCCTGTTCCTGTCATCAGCTCGTGGCGACTTGCCGGGAGCCTCGGGAACAGTACTGGTCGGAGGCGTAGGTAAGTCACTGGGCATAGGTGACCCACCAGCAGGGGGAGGCGTGGGGTGCTGAACTGGACGTACCCGGAGCACGCCACTAGCTGTCCCTGCAGTCTGTTGGCCGACCACCGCACTGAAAGAAGGACCCGCAGTATCGTGAGGCGAAACCACAGCAGGTCGCAGTGGAGCCGAATTGGCTGTAGTAGAAGCCGGGAGCAGGTAAGTCCCAGTTAAGGCAGGAGAGTACGTAGGTTGGTGACCCATTGGCGTCGGAGCCGTGATTTCCTCGTCGACCGAAACCAGGCCAGATACGGACGGGAAGGTGGCCAGGTTATTAGGGTCCACGGGATCCTGTTGACCGCCAGATGAGTCACGATTGACTCCTTGTTGTGAAGAGTTACTCGCCATGCTGGTAGAGAAATGCGCTGAAATAGCTGATTTGACAGGAGATTTGAAGCTCTCCAGTTGACTACAATTTGATCCAGGTAAGAAATAGTAATGAAAATGGCGTGAAGCCTGTTCTAACCTGAAAATAGCAGAAAAGTGTAGGATACAATCAGACGTAAAGCCGAAAATTAGGGCGAAAAAGAGGTGAAGGTGCATAAATATACATAGGTGAACAAAAACTTTTGGGAGGGGGGATTATAAACAAATAATATAAGAGAATTTATAGGTGGTGAGAAGGGAAAAGGTAGAACTTTACCCACCCAACTTATAAAATTTGAGAAACCGCCCCCCAAAAGGTGCAGGACCAGCAGGTACGTGTATTTTGTGGCCACTAGGAACACGCAGACATACGTATAGACTAAAATGCAAGTTAAATTGCAGACAAGGCAGGCTGCTAGGCCTACAAAATGACCAGCATAAACGTACGTATACATATATACACCTGCAAAGGTACACAGCAAAAAGACACAATACGTATATATGCACTTGAGGGGTCCCCCACTAAAGAAGAAGGAATCAATAGTGGAGAAACTTACCCTATGCACCCAGAAAAACACAAACGCATAACTACCGTAAGACATTTTCAATTGGACAGAAAAAGACACGTGTATACGTATAGTGTAAAACAGAAAAACAAGGCCCTAATAAAGGCGTTTAGCCCGGCAAGTCTGAAACTACCATAATCCTGCTTTCACTGATTGAGGCGCAAGGCCTGATTCTTGACAGGACGATCAAGGTAAGGCTTCAGCTTCTCAATGTGAATGATTTCAGGTGCTGATTGGGCTCCAACTTTCTGGATCTTGAAGTTCACTTCCGACAGCTTCTCCAGAATCCTATACGGACCATCGTACTTCGGACGAAGCTTCTGGCACATGCCGGATGGAGCTGCTCCTGTGATTTTGCGCATAACCAGCATGCCTGGCTCGTAGTGGATGGGATTCACCTTCTTAGCGAAGGCTAAACGGTTTTTCTGCGCCGAAGCTTCCAGCACCTGGCGTGCTGCAGACCACGCCCGATAGAGGGCTGACAGATGTGAACGCTTGTACTGATCAAAGTTCTGTACTACTTCATCATTTCGACCGTCAAAGAAAGTGTCCAGTGGAAGACGTAGATCATGTCCGGTCATGAGGAAATGGGGACTATCCCCCACAGAACTATGAATGGACGTCCGGTAAGCACAAAGCGCCCACGGCAAATGGTCATCCCAATTGGTCTGGTAAGCATCCACATATTTGCTGAAAATGGTACGGAGAGTCTTATTCAGCCTTTCGACAACTCCGTTAGCCTGCGGATGATAAGATGTTGTTCGTTGCAGTTTTGATCCACTAAGCTCGCCAAGAGCGGTAAATAACTTCGACAAGAAGTTCGTCCCACGGTCAGATAATAGGTGAGAGGGCACGCCCCATCTTGCTACAAAACCGTTAAAGTAGTAGTAGGCTACCGTCTCAGCCGTTTCGTTAGGCATCGCAAAGGCTTCTGCATACCGGGTAAAGTGATCCACGATTACAAGAATGCACGTATTACCACGGAGCGTCGGGTTTTTAGTGCAATGCATAACATCAAGACTGACCAGTTCGAGGGGACGGTGGACACGAATGTCGTTTTGCAATCCAGCCTGCGGACGCATAGGCCCCGGATTGAATTTAGCACATATTTTGCATGTGCGGATGTATTCGGCGAGATCTTGCGCCATCGTCGACCAATAATAGCGCGAAGCTAAACTCGCATAGGCGGCTTTGTGGCTGCGGTGACCGCCAACCATGAAGCCAGAGTGTACCTCATCCATAATCATTTCACGATAGCACTGAGGGACCGCAATTACCTTGAAGGCATTGCCCCGACGACGACCCCTCTCATCAAGATGCCATCGAAACAGCAATCCATCTTGGATGAAGTAGATTGGCCGAAGCTTTTTCAGGAGCACCGATTCCTGAGGATCCTCCGGTTGAACCTGTCGTTCAATGAGATCGAACAGAGGCCTGAATTCAGGGTCTGCCCGTTGCTCGCGTTTCCAGGTGGCTACCGTCGCTTCGGACGTTATGGCGTTGGCGGCTGGTGGGTACATGACGTCGGTCAGATCCATTTCTAGCTCGGTGGGCTTTTCATGCGATGGTAGACGCGATAATGCATCTGCGACTACGTTTTCGCGCCCTGGCCTGTAGTCGATAATGAAATCGAACTCTTGTAATCGTAAGGCGAACCGAGCCTGACGACCAGCACCCAAAACGGACCGATTGCTGAGTAAGTCCTTGACCGCCATATGATCTGTTCGAATTATGAATAGCTTGGCTGAGACATAGTGCCGAAACTTTTGACATGCCCAAACTGCTCCGGCTCCCTCCAGGTCCGTTGCAGAATAATTCCGCTCGTAGGAAGTGAGACTTCGACTGGCATAAGCCACAGGTCTAGTCACCACAGTCCTTGCCACTCCCGGGTTTTTGGCGCTGCGAGGCACAGATACGGGCTGTTCGAGGACAGCCCCCAGGCCGTTATGGCTGGCGTCCACTGAAATGATGAAGACTTTATCAAAGTCCGGATAAGCCAAAACCGGCGCCTGAGTTAGGATCCTTTTCAAAGTATCGAATGCCTGCTGACGAGCGGTGGACCAGCGAAATGCGACATCTTTCTTCAGGAGTTCCGTGAGGGGGGCAGCAATTTTTGCATAATTCGGAACAAATCGCCGATAATAGCCGCTCATTCCCAGAAACGATTTTACGCCTTTCACATCAACAGGAGCTGGCAGTTTCGCCACAGCCGCCACTTTGTCGGGATCGACAGCAATCCCCTCCTGTGATATGATGTGCCCTAAGAAAGGGACTTTCTTCCGAAGAAAAGAACATTTCTTCAGTTTGATCCGCAACCCATTGTCGCGGAGCTTCTGGAACACTATCCGGAGCATGTCCAGGTGCGATGACAGGTCCGGCGACGGGATCAGAACATCGTCGATATAGACGGGCAAACCAGTGAGGACTTTCTCCATGAGTCGCTGAAACGTGGCTGGGGCGTTGCAGAGCCCAAATGGCATCACATTCATATGGAAAAGACCCATATGTGAAACAAATGCTGTCTTCTCCCGGTCTTGAGGATCTACCTCTACCTGCCAATAACCGGCAGCCAAATCTATTGACGAAAAGATGGCTGTACCTTTGAGTTGATCCATGATCTCGTCGATCTTTGGCAGAGGGTAATTGTCCTTCTTCGTGACCTTGTTGAGCCTTCGATAATCGATTACCAGCCGCGTGGTACCATCCTTCTTGCCGACGAGGATGCAAGGTGATGACCACGGACTAGCCGAGGGTTCGCAAACGCCTTCCTCCAGCATCGACTTGATGTGCTTCTCGACCTCGGCCTTCTGGTGAGGATTCATACGATAAGGTCGACTTTTGATAGGACGCTCCTTTCCAGTGTCAATGACATGGTGTTCAGCGTCTGTCCGACCTGGATTTCCAGGGCGGGCAATTATATCGTAGAATTCGAGAAGCAAATCTTTGAATTGTTGCTTCAGCTCATCTGAGCAGTCCATGTTGGCAAAATCGACATTAGCTTCGATATCCCGTATCTTTTCTTCCGGAGACTGACCGATGCCCGGCGTAGGAGGATCGGCCTTCGGTTCTCCGTAGAAGTGCTCTTCCAGATCAGTTCCGTGATCAATGTTGTCTGTGCCGTATTGGCTGGGGATCGGTTGTTCTAGTGGATTTTCCTGATCCTTCTGGCGAAATTCCGCGGACTCGGTCTGAACAGGACTTCTGCGCATCTCATGAGGTTGGACAGTCTGGACATTCGAGTTGCGCAAGCTAGGACTAGGTCTACTAGCTTCTCGGGATCCACGACGGTCACCGGGCGTCTGCATCGCCGGGTGGTCCAGCCGACAGCGGAGATGCTGGTAAAACGAGGGCAATGGGGCTCCACCCTCGATCACGCATGCCACTTGAGAGAGCTCATCCACCTGAGCTACGGGGACTGCTTGGCCCAAATTGGCGCCCTTGGGCAAATCGATAATTCGGTCGCCCCCATTGTATACCCGAATATACGTAACCTTGGGAGTTACCTCGAGGACTCCAGGCTGGGGGTACACACCGCGATTCTCAATCACATCCGTGTCAGGTTCATAGTAGACGAGCATGGACGTATCCATATAGGAACCGTTGTTCAGTACGGCCCGAACTGGGACAAAGCGCTCCTGTGCCGGTAGGATTCGCGTTCCTTCCCGAACACATAAGGTTACCGCAGAGGTCACTTCAATGCCATAAGCCGTCGCGATGGCTTGCAGTTCAGTCCGGTTGAGAAACAACACACGGTCACCGGTTGCTGCCGATGTCTCAATGTAACCACCACGGGGGTGAACCGTGAAGTCCAGTGCGGACAGGAAGTCAAATCCGAGGAGGACCTCCTGTTGAAGGGTAGGAACCACATAGAACGGGTGGGTCGTCTGTAGATTCTTCATACGCAAAGTTATTTGGCACTGACCAAGGATTGTCAACTGGTTGCCTTCACCTGCGGCTGAAATAGATGACAACGAGGTAACGCCCAGAGGGGTCTTCACATAGTCCTTGATCTTTCCGTAGAATGATTTGGAGATGAGTGACACAGTCGCACCCGTGTCCACCAGCGCTAAGGCTGCCACCGGTCCGACATGGACGAGTACGTACGGAGCATGGAATAAGGCAATCTTCGTAGATTTTTCTACATAGAAGACACTTTCGCCGGCGACGACTTGCTGGACGGCATTACGTATCCCGTCCGACAAGGCCAGCAACTCATCGCTCACCATAGGTTGCTTCTGTGTACGTATCACCGATGTCGACTGACCAGTGTCCGAAATAGCTTCAGCTTGACCCTGGTTCGATGGGTCGGATTCGGCGCTCTCAGTATCGCCCAAAACAGCCAAGTCGGCTGCCGTGAACCCTTTGGGCTTCTGCAGATAGGATTCCAGGATTTCTTCAAATTCATCCATGCGTTGGGCTAAATGTTCGGTAGCAATATGAGCTGCCGCTTTGAGCCGCTTGCTGGAATTCTCGAGTTTACGGGCTTCCTTACGGAACTCGTTATGAGCATCGACCAAATTGTCCCAATATGCCAATAGCATGTCGGCATCTAGGTCACAAGGGTCCAGTATCGGCGGGCTTTCGGCAGGAGAATTAGGGTTCGAAGGATCTGGTGACGGCGGAGTCACTTTCACCTCCGGGTTTTGCCACTGACCATCACTGGATCTACGAAGAGTCAATTTCGGGAGCTGATTCTTGTCAGCCTTCAAGCTCTTCGTTTTCGAATTGGCCGCTTGGGCTCTAGTTCGAGAACCAGACGAAGGGGGGTCCCCGGGGCTCGTATCACGAGACCGACCCTTCTTCGTGGGTTTCGACATCGACGAGTCCGCAGGAAGGTCTTCTCGGGTGGCTTGTTGTAAGGACAGCTCGCCACGTAGGGAAGAAACCTGAGTCCCAACAGATAACGACAGTCGAGACTTCTTCGACTGCTTGGATGTACTGTCCGGCTGGTGTTTAGACACAGGGGGTGTGTCTTGACCAGGAAAATCATTGCCCTTTGATTTTTTCGATTTTCCTCGTTTCTCGAATTGTCGTAAAGGGGTGGGAGGTTCCTCTGGTCCAATAGGTTCGCTAGGAACCACCCCAGTCGCACAGGCCCAATGTTGACATTCATGAGGAGGATAACCCATCATGCAGGACCAGCCGCTTAGGCTACCCTCCAAGTGCGATGATGAATCAGAAAAGTCTTGCAGGGAGTCATTGTCCGTCAACATAAACACTTGCCCCTGTAGTAGAGCAGACCGTCCACCTTTACGTGAAGGCGACTCCTGTGGGTACGGGAAAGTGGGAGACAGAGGAACCATTGGGGGCCCACCAATAAACGAGACCAAGTTAACCTGAGGAGGGAGCGAGGACTGGTCACAATCCCGCTCCCCCACTACTCGTTTCCCTGGTCCGAATTTGAGGTTTGCCCGGATCCTCCCTTGCCACCTTGCCCACCAGGCCGGGAGCTTTTCTTGCCGTAAAACTTCTTAATACCGCCACCACCGCGGCTAGTGGAGTCACGTCCACCCGATTTGACAGGCGGAGAATTCGGGTTCTCCGTCGAGGTGTCCGGAAATACCAGGGTGCCAAACCGGGGATTACGGAACATCGCACCGCGAAGTGGGTTCGACCCCCAGACTCGAACGGAACGATTATAGTGGGCACACCTCATCCAGTGATGTCCCTGTGTCCCGCAATACAGACATGAAACCGTCTTTTGTTGATCTCGAGGATCTCTAGCCCATCCAGTCGTGCCAGAATTACCTCTTGATTGCTGGGCGACGAGCATACATAGATCATCAGGATCCAGGCCGTCAAGGCTGGGATCGTCCAATGAGACACAGGCGGCCGCTGCCCCCTCGGGCCCAGGGGGAGGAGACGCACTGGTCTGTTGGATCACCAGGTTCTGCAGATCTTGCATCTGTCGTTGCAAATCCCGTACGTATTGAGGGCATGCTTCTATCTTCGAATCGTCCACAGCATGGTCGTTCGAAAGCGCACTGACCGCCTCCAATTGCGCTTGTGGATCGCCGTCCTCAACCATCTGCAAGATACGAACCGCTCTCGTAATGATGTCGTTGGGCTCTTTGTATTCCCAATGACAAGCATCCGCGAATGAGCTTGCCACCTTGGACCGCAATGAGGGTTTAAGACCGCGAGAAGCTCGCTCAACAATCTTCAGTTCCCGAACTTTGGGTTGTTCATTAGGAAAACCCTTGCAAGCCAAGGTACGGAGTTCATTCAGATATTCACGGCTGGATTCTGACGTCCGCTGGCTTCGCTCGAAGAATTCGCGGGCGTACTGGTCAGCCGTCTTCGCGATTGGCTCGTAGAACTGTTTCAAGACGGAAACAAGTTCATCATACGAGTCGGTTGGCTGTTCATTCAGGTCCTGTTTGATGGAGTCGTCGAGCAAATACCATAATAAAGGCCGTTTAAGGGCGTCCGGAGCACCACTGGCATTCCAGGTGCTTTCGAACATACCGAGCCACGTTGATAGAGCCAACGTGCTCTTTCTGCCCTTAAACGTGTTGATCGATTTGAACCATTTAACATAATCGTTCAGCATTTTTACCGTCTCGGGGGTCAGCTGAACCATATTGACCATAATGGCGGGCCGAACCGGAATCGTAGGCAGGATCGGGGACGTGGGAGCCGGACAGGCTGGCATGGATTGTCCCTCATCTGACGATTCAGACGAGAACCTGGGTCTGGCCAGCGCGTGGCCAGATCGATCTCCAAAGTTCAAGGCCAAAGGACGCCGCAATCGTCGAGATAACGGTGAGGAGGAGAGCAACGGAGTACTAAGTCTATGCCGACCTGGCTGACGGTTGCTCAAAGAGTGAGAGTTGACAGTCATGACAAAAGGGGCTCCAATCTGCCGCTGGAACCGAGAGAGTGCTCCCCGGTACGCCGACAGTGGCGTACGTACGGTCAGCGAAGTGTCATAGACCGGACGAATGTGGGTTGTCGGTCCCAAATTAGCGCCAAGGGGCGGGTTGTGGACCACCGGTGGGTTGACCGTCGACCAGCGACCTCCACAGTCAGTTGGGTCCCAGGACAAACGATGTTCGCCCGAGGGGGTCCAATTGTTCGTAATGGTCAAATCGGCCGAAAATGGATCAAATGAAAAATTTAGATCCAGGTTCGGCATTCCAGAGTTCTGGGACACCGCCCGGACCAACTGTCCACCCTGATCAAAAAGTTCACCCGGGTCCAGGTTACCAACGGACAGGAAGGTAGGTTCCGGGGACAGACGTAAAGAGTTTGACGCTTCGGTCATAAGAGCGTCACGGAAAATTACAGTCTGGTCCCCGGGGCTCTGTTGGAAGCCCGGTCCGGATGGACTAGGTTCGTCGACAGTCAGGTTCCAGGTCAGGGGAGGTAATGGACGCTCCAGAATGACGTGATGATGACGACTAGGCCCAGCCTGAGCAGAAGACTGAGCGATGGATGGATCTGAATGAACCAGGTTTGCAGCTTCTTGCCCGTCTAGGGCTGTTTCTTCATCTTCTAAGTTGAAAACTGGAGGACCAGAACCAAACTCCAATGATCCATTTGATGCATCTGACGGACGACGTTCTTCAGTGGATTCTTCTTCATCATTATGAACCATTTCGGTCGTCAAGACCTGCTTCGAAGGCAACGAATCTGCTCGGGGGCGCCCCTTTACCTTACTTACTCGTTTGGAGGGCGCCCCGTGAACAGAATTTGACTTAGGTCGCATGGACGGACAACTTACACAGGTAGAATCACAGGTCCCATGCCTTCTTGTATTCGTAGTGTCATGGCGCAAGGCCTTTTCCTGGAGACGTTTTGATGCCCGTCGTTCAGTGATATTCTCCATACAAAAAGTACTTCTGAGCTGAAAATATCTTGAGAAAAACGAGTAAATTATATACGTACGTACCCCAATTTGAGAAAGAAAATTATTGAAATTAAAGTATACGAAGAAATTAACGAATAATTATTGTAAAATTAGGGACAAGTTAACCTGAAAGAGAGAATAAAATTAGACAGGTACAAAAAGTGAGAGTACAGTTAAAATAACACAAGAGAAAAAATTATTATAAAAGTTAAACTAACGGTAAATTAAAGAAAATTATACCTATCTTAAAATCCCAGAAAAATGTCCCTATACTATCTCAACGTATACCCCAATTATAAAGAGAAACAGCCTAACACAAGCAGACTAATGTAGGACGTACGTACACTAGACACACACTCCGCCTAAGTAAACAAACACAGGCCTAACAGAATTGAAAAAAAGGTCACTGGCCGTTAAGGCTTGGTGTGTCTGACACGCTCAGAAAACTTAAAGGGGGGAGAAAAAAAATCAATAAAGTACGTATGAGGCCAAAACTTACACCCCAGAAAAAGCCAGGCGCTTCAGACTTGCCGTTTAAGGCTAAGGGAAAATCGTAGGTAGGCACGTAGATACGTAGATGGCGCAAATCAAACGAACGCTAAGGTTCTGTCTCTTCAATTGATGAGATCAGATCTGGTCAGGAAATTCAGATTCGGAACCAAGGTAAGTCCAGGAAATCAAGTTCCAAGCGAACGCAAGGTTCTAATTCTTCAGATGAAGAGATCAAATCAAAGATCAGAGCAGAATAGGCTCGTTCTCCTGGCGGACTAATGTAGCGGGAATGCCGTATGAACAGTGCAAGCCACTACTAGGATTGCGCCCACAATGGATAACACACCTGGCTTGGGGAGAGCCAGTCCTGGGGAAGCCTCGCCAATAGATAGTAAATCTATAAATTACTACGTATGCTACCTAGACTAATCCTAATTAGCCCTAGATGGAACAAATACAAAGAATATTTACTATAGAATATTATATGGGCGCAAGGCCGGCACACTAAGCTAACAGACACGCACAGTAAATACACACAGTAAATACGGCCCGCTGGCCAACGTACCTGCAGGAGCGGAGTGGGTTGCAAGCGGGGGGAGCGCGGAGAATAGTTGGGGAGACCCGACTATTCAGCAAGGCAGAAAAGTAACAACCAACCGTGTTGTGGGGAATTTTAGAGAGACCCCCCAGGTGGGCGGGGCTTAGGAATTCCCCCCAACCAATAGGAAGTAAACACCTACCCTCCCAATAGGAAATACCCAATAGTGGGGACGCCCAACACACCCAGCCTTTCCCCGACTAACTAGTCTAACACGTGGCGTCAAGCCAGTGACTAGCTAGGCGAAAAGGCTGCAATGAGCGTACACACATAACATGGATATTTGTAAGGGGATATGTATATTCCCTACACTGGGCTGACTAGAGCCTACGGTCCAAAACAGTTTCTTACTACTTACTTAGTTGCACAAAATCTGTGTTTACTTTAGTGGGGGGGACCAGAGGCGCCCATTCCCACTTTTGTGGGCTTCCCCATCCAAAATTGACCAATGTTAAGGATTTTTGATCAAAAATTTAAATTTTTTTGGCTTAACCGAAATTTTTAGGTCTGAAATTATCTTGGTATTATCTTGCTTCGGTTCTTCGCGAATTACGGTACAGGGTTAAAAAACTGGTACCCGTTTTTATAAATTGAAGTTTTATTTTTAGGCTGTGTTGTTGTTTGTTTCAGGCATTTCTGCAATCCTCAGTTCTGCAATACACGAACCTGGCATTGATGCGAACGTTATAAAGTCTGTACAGACAGCTTATTTGTAGAGTTGTTTTGAAATGTATATTTGTACGTAATAAAGGCTGTAAAACATGCTAGGGAGTTTTAGTTTAGTGCTGGGATCGGTTGCGATTTTTGAAACCGGTTCCGATTCCGGTTCTAGCTACCGATTCCGGTTCCAATTGGTATTTTTGACAAAAAAGCTAAAATAACACAATTATTTTTTGAAAATAGCTTTAAAAACGTGATATATTTGACTGCACAAAACTATTAAGGTAAATATTTTCAAACCATTGATTAGTTTTTTTGAGATAAGTAATTCTCAATTCACAATCCAGATGAACATTTAGGTAGCTATTGTCCTTAAGAAAGGCAACGTCGCAACTTAGAAATAACAAACACACCTTACTGTAAGTAAAAAATAGAACTTTCCTCAGCCAATTTCAAACCCTCCAATAAAATCTGCTTATCGATTCAACAGTATAAGTTCAGCTATTACAAAGCTTAATCATTGAAAATGCAGCTTATTTTCAGATGTATAGTTTTTCTGAAATGGAAAAATCCAGCAGAGATAAATTGGTGCAATTGAGCGAGAATTATACTTTTCGAGTACTTCTGCAGAACACAGTTACAACAACTCCATCAATCCCGAAAAATTGCATGTGCAATAAACGAAATCGTTCTTGTTAGGTTTTATTTTACACAGATTTTATTAGCTGATGTTAACGTAAGTAGTAGTTAACATTTGAGGCCGGCTACCGACCTAGAGCAGTTTGCAGTGCAGTTGCTATAACTGCTAAGATATTTATTTTCGGATGTTACCCTAAGAAAAATAGCACAGTATAGCATAAAAAATTAGCAAAACTATAGTACGACCAAAAAATGTGTGTACAAACTTCGCCCGTTTATAGCAGATTAACCTTTGGAGTAAACCCCAACAATGTATATATTTTTAGAATCCTCAGGATCCCGAGATTTCGAAAATCCGAAAAAATCCGGAATTCCGGTTTTCATTCACGGAAAATTTAATTTTTTTAATTTTTAGCCAAATTTTTATCGCAATCAAAAATTTGTTTTCACAATCGAATAGAGCCGGTCCCGCTGCATATTTTTGCTTTTACAAGTTTTTCACGAAAATGCACCCAATTCCCGGAATTCCGGGATTTCGAAATTTCCGGATTTTGAAAATTTTCTCCAATACCCCCAAGATGGGTATCATTCGAAAGCTCTTATTGAGCTGAACAACTTTTCCAATAGAATGAACTCTTGAAAATGCACGCAATTCCCGGAATTCGCAAAACCCGGATTTTCCGGATTTTAAAAAGTTTCTCTAATACCCCACAATATGGGTATCATTCGAAAGCTCTTGATGAGCTGAACAAATCTTGTAATAGAACCAACTCGCAGAAATGAGCCCAGTTCTCGGAATTCGCTAAAACCTTCCAAACTAGAGTGAAATCCGAAATTCGTGAATTCAGAGAACTGGGCTCATTTCTGCGAGTTGGTTCTATTACAAGATTTGTTCAGCTCATCAAGAGCTTTCGAATGATACCCATATTGTGGGGTATTGGAGAAAATTTTTAAAATCCGGAAAATCCGGTTTTCTCAAATTCCGGGAAATGTGTGCATTTTCAAATGTTCATTCTATTACAAAAGTTGTTCAGCTCGATAAGAGCTTTCGAATGATACCCATCTTGTGGGTATTGGAGAAAATTTTTAAAATCCGGAAATTTTGAAAACCCGGAATTCCGGAAACTGGGTGCATTTTCGTGAAAAATTTGTAAGAGCAAAAATATGCAGCGGGACCAGCTCTATTCGATCGTGAAAACAAAATTTTGATTGCGATAAAAATTTGGCGAAAAACTAAAAATTTTAGATTTTCCGTGAATGAAACCCGGAATTCCGGCTTTTTCCGGATTTTCGTAATCTCGGGTTCCTGAGGATTCTAAAAATATATACATTGTTGGGGTTTACTCCAAAGGTTAATCTGCTATAAACGGTCGAAGTTTGTACACACATTTTTTGGTCGTACTATAGATTTGGAGTCCATTTTAAGCTTAGTTGCTCTATTTTGTAAATTTCTGATTGGTGATTTGTATCCCAGCCGGCGGCCGGTCGGCCGTTAGCCGGCCGTCCCCACCGGCCGCCGGCCGGCCGGCGAGCAAAAGTTTTCGGCCGGCGGCCGGCCGGCCTCAAACACTAAACGTGTAGTAGCAAAAGCCTATTCTCTATCAAAGCATAAAACCTATGGACACAAAAATACTAAAATATATGACTATGAAATAAAAACAATTTTTAAAATGCTGTCAACAAAGACATTTTTTCGGTAGCGCTAGCCAATTACTATTAAATAAGAACTGTTGGGATCCTCTTGCTCAGGTTGAAGTGACGCCTTCCTTTGCTGGTATACTTCAGATTAATTTTAGCACACAAAAATATAGGGGCAACAGCTAAAGCTCGAAGAGTTGCCGTGAATCATCAAATCCTTAATGTCAATCCTTTGTTAACTTTGAGGAAGACCTAACACTGAATCAAAATCAAAATCGAGCGACGCTTCTAATTGGCTAGAATTTCAGCCAATAAAACCGGGAAAGCGCTTTGATTGGTTCCATCAAAATCTAACTACGTTTCTGATTGGCTAGAATTTCAGCCAATCAAAACCGGGAAATCGCTTTGATTGGTTGCAATTCAGCCAATCAAAATCGAGCAAGCGGAATTTCAGCAAATCAAAATCAAGCTAGAGTAATTTCTGCCAATCAAAAGCAAGCTTGAATTTTGATTGATGGGAATGTCAACCAATCAAAATCGAGCAAACGTATTGATTGGTTGGAATGTCAGCCAATCAAAATCGAACGAGTATTCTAATTAGCTGGAATTTCAACCAATCAAAATCCAGAAAGTGTTTTGCTTGATTGAAATTTCAGGCATTCAAAATCGAGCAAGCGTATTGATTGGTTGGAATGTCAGCCAATCAAAATCGAGCGACGCTTCTGATTGGCTGGGATTTGAGCCAATCAAAATCGAGAAAGCGTTTTGCCTGATTGGAATTTCCGCCAATCAAAATCGAGCAAGGATTCTGATTGTCTAAAATTTCAGCCAATTCTGATAAATGCATGCTTGTTGGAGGTTGGTTCTATCAAGACTCAAGAGTACATAATAAGAGTAAGAAACTCTTACACTAGCATGTACAAATCATGCTAGGTATGCTCGGTGCGTTAAGTCGGGACCCCCCCCCCCCACCGAAAGTCTCGGGGGGGGGGGGGGGGGGGGTCCCACTTAGCGCTAATTACACGCTTTCATATAAGCGTGTGTCTGCTCGCTGATTCTCCCATTAGCCTAACGCTTACTGTAGGTAATTTATTAGTAATTTTAATTAATTATAACTTTAATTAGGTTAATGCAATTAAAAAACTAATTCGACAACTTTGTAGCATTTTTTCTGCTCTTTTCAACGTTATAAAAATTGCTGCACATTACATTCCTTCGAATTTTTGTATTATGCAATAATTTTTATATCACTGGAAAGAGCAGAAAAATGCTACAAAGTTGTCGAATTAGTTTTTTAATTGCATTGACCTAAAAGTTATAATTAATTAATTAAAATTACTAATAAATTATCTACAGTAAGCGTTAGGCTAATGGGCGAATCAGCGAGCAGACACACGCTTACATGAAAGCGTGTAATTAGTGCTAAGTGGGACCCCCTCCCCTCGAGACTTTCGGGGGGGGGGGTCCTGACTTAACGCACCGAGCATACCTAGCATGATTTGTACACGCTATTGTAAGAGTTTCTTACTCTTATATTATGTACTCTTGGTTCTATTGCTAAGGTTGTTCTGCTCGCAAAGAGCTTGCAAATGATACGGTTATCGTGGGTATATATTGCTTTACTCTTAAAATCCGGAAATTATGAAAACCGGAGTTCCGGAAATTGGTACCCATTCTCTGTACAATGTACTCTTGATATGACCGATGATTGGATAAACAGTGACACTCCACCAATTTATGTCCCTGATGATTGAGCTCGTTCCTATTATTGAACATTATTGAACTATCAAAGTTTGGTTGAGCGGTTAGTGCTCTCTAATAGTCCCTTAGGTATTTCTCAGCTTGATAGTTAAATATTTTCACGGAACCTTTGAGTTAGCCTTCTGAAAAACTAAACTAAATTAACAGCATCAGAAAACTTTCCTGAAGATAAATTTTTGGAAAATCCTTTTGGAATTTTTCAGAAGAATTCGACTGAATGTTCCATATATCTGGAAATAAAACAACCTATCTGTAGCAACGTTAGCGATGTAAAACGTGGTTGGTAGCTTTACGACAATAGCGACATTGTCACAATGATACAAGTATACAGTAACAATAAACAGTAAATATAAACAAAATATTCATGATTCTTTCAAAAGTTCTTTTTTCAACGAAATATCAAACGTTCTTTATTCATTTTCACTGATTTCATCTTCACGGCGACGTTTAATTGGCGTGATTTCCTGAAAATGAAAGACTGGTATTACAGTCACAATATACGGATTAATTCAGAATTTCAGTACGTATAAAGTATAACGGGATATCGAACCACGTGCCTGACGCTTCGAAAATGAGAATGCTACCACCTACGCCAGAAAGCGACCCACTAATGGAGGCCTCGATTACGTAACCCCGTCACCGCTCAAAACTCTTGAAACTGGTCCAATTGAGCTAAAATTTGCTATGGTTTTGTTTTGGATCACCCAGAGTTCACATATCGCAAAATGTTTAGATTTGGCGAAATTAGTTTTTCGATTCTAACGGCGTCATCAAAGTAAACCGAAAATTTATAATTTTCAAGTTCACTGAAAAGTTGAATGTAGGTAGGTAGATGTGTACTGGTTTTCTGCGCTGCAGAGAAGACTGCTTTTGATTTCAGCTCTTCCTTAAGGTGCTGGTTTTCTTTCGGGTAGTTTTGACTCCTACGGCTTTAATCCTTTACGCGAAGGGCTAAAACTTACGAAATAACCTATTTCCGTGTTCCTTAACATTTTAGGACCAGTCCCGTATTCTTAGGCCAAAAGATAAAGTTTTGGTTTTTGGCCTTAAGCTCCCAGTAGGTAGACAAAACACGGGATTGGTTGGTATGGCTGGAAAGAGGACACGAAAATGAACATTTTTGCTCTTACAACCTTTGAGCTATCTCCAGTGGTTAAGTCAGTATAAGCAAAAAACTGTTTTAGGGTCAAAAATGGCCATTTTCGAGGAAATCAGTTTTTTCTAAATTACTGCCTGCCACATGTTAAGGACATAATTGGCTTAGTTATACTCAATCGATACATCGTCAAAATGCACATTTTATGAATGCCTATTAGCCGGACTTTATTGCTTTCAGCTAGAGATTTGGCCGAAAAACCATTTTGGCAAAACTGCGATTATTTTGTTTCTAACATCGATTTCTCAAAAACTACTCGACGGATTCCGGAGATTTTCGGCAGAATCGAAATTCGCACTCGTGCAGAGGGACGTTTTTCTTGGTTTGGGCTAAACAAATTGAGTAGCTAGAAAACTCAATGCGAAGTTGCGAAATTTCGTGTTACTGTGCATTTGGCCGATTTTTTCGACCGTTAAGACCTGCTGAGCCAAATCCAAAAAAAAACGTTCCTCGGCCCGTATGTTCTTCATATCGTGGCACAAAAAGAACTTTTGGCCGATTCTTCAGTTTTGAGAAATCGATGTTCAAAAACTTTTGGGCTATATTCATCCTGTTAGATGTCAGCTTGTCAGAAAATTTCTGCTATTCTTTTGCTAATTTTGCCAGTTCTATAAGCTCATGTAAATCTACAGATAATAAGCTTTAAAACGATGTATAAAGCTCTTTGCAACTCCCAAAATTGCGAAAGTTATAGCGCTTCAAAAAAATCACCACAAAAGCACTGGACAAAAGGATACCTTAACTCGAAGCCGAAGCTGTAAGCATAAGCTTATACTGAGCTAACAAACAGCTGACAAATTTATCGGTTTGTCTTGGGCTCGTTAGCGGGTGCCCCATCACGTGCCATTTCCTCCATTAAAAATCCCCCCAAATTTACACCGGTGTGGATCCCTCCGGAAAATTAAAGTTGCGTAAATTTTCTGGTTTCACAAGTGATTGTAGAAATATAGTTAAATTTCTACTCCATATATTAGAAACACAATAAAGAAGCATTATTTAATCAATTCATTATTTATTAGCATTATTAGCATTATTTAATAGCATGTATTTAATTAAGCTCAATTTTTTATTAAGCATTATTGAATACAAATTAAGGACCGAAATATTATAATTCCAAGACCAGGTAATCATAGGCATCTACATCTTGAAAAGTATAATTAGTTCTAATGATTCCATTCGGAGTAAAACTTGATTTATAAACTAATAAAACACATTTTCTTACATCGGTGTAAACTCCCCCCCCCGGAAAATTTTCCTGGAAACATCCACTCCCGTGTCGTTTTTTGAGGTGGGGGAGTAGTCCGCTACAGGGCCCACTGTGGACCTGAGCCAAAGATCAATTATCAGAAATCCTGCCTGTTGTCACACTGTGTACACTTGGTGCTACACCTAACAGTCACCATTAACTGAACTTATTCGCAATTTAAATTAAATTTTAAAATTTTAATTTTAATTTCTCACCAAGGCCGTCATGGGGAACACTTTATCGGCAGCCAGAAGAGGTGTGGCAGTTTCCAGGGCTTGTTTGCGCTGCAACAGGTGCAATTGCTGACCCATCTTTGCAGTGACTTGCTGTTGCAGCTGCAAACTGCGACCATGGCACCACAGCTGCAGACGGAGGGCTTCGTTTTCGCAGCGCAGTTGCGCATCACAGATCGGCTTGAACATTTCCGGAACAATGGAGGCTACCTAAAAGACAAGCAAAATGCAATGATCAAAATATTTAGATTATATATTAAGAAATTTTGATGACACGGGGCCACATTATGAAAGAAACAAAAGCGTCTTCAAAGCTAATAAATCAAACAGCTGTCATCGTATAAGCATTTCAACTACATACCCATTGAAACATTGACTAGAGTGGTTATATACGGTTTGACAGTTGACACCAATACTGCTCATACAGGAATTTAAAATTTGAAATAATACAAAATTATTTTATTAAAATTCCACTAATTTATAATTTGTGCCTACCAGGTCATTTTCTCGTTTCATCTTTTGTAGGGTGATGCCTTGCGAGACCGTTTCTTCCAAGTGATTCCAGGAGTTCAGTAGGTCGTCCATGCTTGTATCGAAAGTATAAAAATTAAATACAGAATTAACAGAAACGAAATAAATCAGTGCAATAAGACAAAAATCAATATAAACAATAATCAAAGCAAGGCTGACTCAATGAGATCGCGGTAATCATCGATCGATCAACATCATTCAGAAACGGCATAAACGATCGACCGACCCGAAAACCGGCCGGCCAGCAGCTGGTAGGACGGGGTAACAGTAGTAATCTTGTAGTGATGAGCAACATCCCTTTACAGAGAGCGACTTATAATTTGTGTTTTCAATAACATCCAAATTTACAGAAATATGTGGATATCCGTTCATATTTCAAACGAAATCATAAATAACGTGCAAATACTGAAAATTTTTAACAGTGTATAGTAGCAGTTTGGAACAACAGTAGTTTGGAAGCAATTACTGAAACTATCTTTAGTTTAGTCAGGAATTCCTCTTGATGATAAACGATGAATTAGCATTCATGTTGTCACAGGTTGTCCTCACAGAAAGGACTACTGCAAAAGTTGAAAATCGAATTTTTTAAAAAAAAGCTCTTCGACAAGTTTTAGATATTGTATTTAGCTACAAAGTGAGCTATAGAACGTTTCGAACGGTTTTGATTTGAGTAAGTTATCGTTGACAGAAGCGAAAAATCGAAAGTTCCGATTTTAGGCCATTTTCAATAGGAATTGGAAATTTTGAATGGCCGTAACTTTTTAATTTTACTACTGGACGAAACCATCTCAAATTTCAATGGACCGTGTAGGGCCCTTCTAGGGAGTATCAGTGGGCACAATTTGAGCAAAATTTGTGAGGATCGAATGTTTGACCAAAGTAGCCCCCCCTAACAATCAAAAGCTTTAAAAATTTATATATTATTTTTATGTTTTTAAACGGTGAAACCTTCTTTAAACCACCAGACAACTGATTTCGTACACGCAAACACGTGTATGAATGTTACGAATACAAGTGTCCCTAATCGAGCTATATCCCCCTTCGAAGCCCCAATTGGATTTTTCCCTCAAAATTGGAAGCCGCAAGATGCAAAAAATTTCTAAAGTTTATAAAGGGGATAAGTTCAATTGATTTCATTTAAATTTTAACTTTAAAAACAAAAAATTTCCTGAACTGATATCAAATAACCGGATATTCGGATAAAAAGTGAAGTAAGTAAGAGTTTAGCACAATATAGCCGGACTTAAACACGATAGACGGGTATGTGGATGTGAAAACGTTTCCGGTTCCCCGTGTTAAAATTTTACACAAATTTTAAATGAAAATGGTCTACTCTAAAATGGTTGCAGATAGATTTATAGATCCGGCCCGGCCCGGCCCGCTAACAAATGGATGTCGGCCCGGCCCGGCCCAGCCCGCGGGCCGGGCCGGGCCGACGGGCCGAAATGCTCATCTCTACTGCAGGCCAGCCATAATGCACCGTTAAAAGAATACTGAAAGCGTGACAAGGATTGCGTTAATTTTAGCTCGTTTAGCTATTTTAACTATCCGGTGCTTTCCAAGTGTAGATGCGGTTTTTTTGGATCTGCCAATGTTTTCGGGAGAGGATCTGAAACTAATTCCTTCAGAGTCTTTTCTCTCAGTACCAAGCCTGAGCACTGCTGCGAGAAATCACTAAGGCCCTATTTCTTTTAAGATTAAACGGATTAGATTAAAATTAATCCGCATTAAAGAAACAGAAAGTCGGATTAAACGCATTAAAATTTAATCCAACGAGTTAAACGGATTATATTTAATCCTGTTTCTTTAATGCACCTAGGATTAAAATTTTAATCTAATCCTGTTCCTTTATTCACACTTCGGATTAAAAAGTCAACGAGTTAAATTTAATCCGACCTGCTTAATCGCTGTTGCTTTAAAGATTAATTTTAATCCGTTTAATCCGTATCGTGCAATTTCAACTAGTTTTTAATCCTCGTGCAGCTACGCGGATTAAACGGATTAAAAGTTGGCGGATTAAAATTTTTAATCGCTGTTTCTTTAATGGCGGATTAAACGGATTAAACTTAACTCGTTTAAACCGAGGATTAAAAGTGGTCGGATTAAACGAGTTAATTTTAATCCGTTTAATCCATTTAATCCTGCATTAAAGAAACATTGGTTAACTTTTTAATCCGGCTGATTTTTAATCCGTTTAATCCGACCATTTTAATCTTTAAAGAAATAGGTCCTAAGAACGAAAACATGGTTACCAATAATCGATTTAATTTAACAAAACCTCAAAACTGCACCACATTCACTACCATCAACCAACCTTATTGGCAAAATACTGTTCCAGCTTCTGCTTGAAATTGGTCATTTCCTGAAAAATTAAACTGCAGCTGCTTCGGTCCTTTTCAAAGGAAGACATATCTGCCAAACCGGAATCGTTCATATTCCACTGATAGAAATTCTGGATTCTAAAATTGAACAATATAATTTACGAATTATAATTTACCAATTTAAGTAATTTTTAATGTGTGCCAGTGATAGAACCGGGGAACTTAGACTTGACCCGGTGGCCCGGTTTTCCAGAAAATTCCAAAATCTTTCAAAAATTTTTGATTTTACCTGAGAAACTAAATTTTTTGTTTCCACGTTACGCTCCATCATTACCACCAAAAATACCATGACATGTATTTACTCTAGATTTATTAAAATTATTAAAGACTGCAGCATTTTGTAAACCAACACAGAAATTAGTTTCCAAAACTAATCTAATATATATGAGTATATACTTGTCTTTTAAGAGCACACTTTAGAATTTTGGCTTTTTATTATTTGTGTTGCGTACTTTGATCAGGTGAATCTTTAAAATTTACCCTGTTGGCAGAAATAATCTGTAAACCAATTTTACGTAGATTTATATGCAATCTAAATCTAAATATACAATTGTCATGGAACTGACAAAGCTAAACAATATTCCGCCGGAGACCAGATTAAAACAACCTCAGGCAGGTCAAATGCTCAAAGGTAGAGTAAAATATAAGAAAACATCAAATTGTTTACACAAATCTGATCGTGATTATTATGAACAAAAAGAACAAAAATTAAACCCTAAAATTTTAGCTTTTAAGACCAAAGATTTCTGAAAATCAGGGTAAATTCAGAAAACCGGGTCAAGACCGGGTCGAAGCTCGTGACCCGATGAGCCGGTTCAGAAAGTGACCCGAACTGACCCGGTGAACCGATTCCATCGCTAACTATAGATAACAAATCAAGTCAAATTAAAATTTGAAACCGTTAACAATTTAACAGTAAAGTTTTAAACATGACGCAGACTTACAATTTCAAGCTATGATGTTTGATTTACATTAAGTGTAATACAACGACAACAACGAGTATAGACTCCATACACTGAGAGAGAATTTGTATCACTGAAAAGACTAATTTGCATAATTTTCAGTGGAAATGTCAACTGCATCAAAAATACTGGAGTTCATTTTCTAAGAATACTGAGCGGAAAGCTTATATATCCTGATGCAAATACGATGTTATTATTGTTCTCAAATTACCTTAAAACCTTTCAATCAATGTCATTAATAAAATTCTAAAATTTAGTTTTGAAATTTCACTTACATTTTGTCCACCATTGCTGATGGATGTTGATCTCGACGCTCTCGAGCAGTAATTGTTCCGATAAATATCCAAAATTGGTTTTCAAAATTTCCAGGCAATAATATTAATTTTAGAGCTTATCTCTGGGTGGTTTTCAGTATTTCCAAAAACTACATTTTAATTTTTATCTGGGTCAGTTACATCTTTAATGGAAAGTTACACAATTAATCATGACTTCGAATGATGTACCCCTGGCCAAAAAATAGTGAATTACTATCTACATAGAAATTAGAACAAGTAACCCCTGAAAGGGGAATAATTCCGCCTTTGTGAGTGGTCATGCAATTTTCTAATCAAGACTGAAAATAAGATCCCGTGGAGTACTAAACCTTAATCTGGGTCGATGTCGTTGCTTTTCTTTCTAATAATCATAGGGTGACGATGGACAACGCAGATCTTCCCAGATTATTGAAAAAATGCTAAACATTCACAGTCATAGTATTAGCCATAGCATAGCCATGCTTTAATATTAATATGATAACCAAAACAGCAGACCCTGTGCTATTTTAATCAAAAATTAAATTTAAGGCAAAGCTTAGCGATTGTTAGTAATAATTTCGTTGAAGTAGCTCAGAATCGTTCAGTAGCATTATTTTATTGGTTTTGGCTAGAATTTGTAAAACAGAAACTTTTTGTGGATTTCGGGATAGACCTTAAAATTCAGCAATTTTCAGGGGTTTTAGGATAAACCCTCTTCGAAATCAAAGTCGACTCTCGGGATCAAATCAAACCCCGTGTTAAGGCGTGCGGTGATTCTTCGGTATTCGCACACTTTTTAATAGCATATATAATGTATGCACATTTAAGGTGGTGATTCCCTTTGGTCACAAAAGTTTGCACCATTATTACTCGTTCATTACTTGGAGTTAAGAAGCCATTTTCATATCAAAATGTAGCTTGACATTTTGTCTTTTTAATGCATACCATGAAACTAATGTTGCTTTTATAAAAAAATTTTAACACATTTTAGAAGTATAATTTTCCAGAATTTTTGCAGACTCAAGTAAATTTTTTCGCGAGACATCGGTTATATCATTCGATACCTCCATCAAATAGCTGGGGACGATTTTTTATTTATTGTGAAATCGCTCTTCGTTATAGAGAAATAAGCTGAAATGTGTGCGTAACCTGTATTTTGCCTACTTTTTCCAACTTTGTCAAGCGATTACTTTAGCTAGAAAGCAGCAATCGGGGCAACTAAAAAATCGTCCCTGGATATATTTGTGCTGAACACATTTGTTCAGTAGCAGCCCTCCACCTTGCATGGTGAATGCTCCAAAATCTTTGGAAAAAAATTGGTCGTGTTTTTGCAAAAACTACATTTTTTATGATAGCAGCCTACAGGATAGCAGTTGGAAGACGATCATGCGTCGGATAATTTGTCCCTGTGAGACCTTCAGATCGACGCCCTTAGTTTGATTTTACGGCCTGCGTATTTCAAGAAAAATTGGACAATTTGATTTCTGCAAAAATGACAAGTTTTCGACACCAAAACAAGAACATCGGCTATATCTCACGGTAGAGAAAAGCTAGAAACTTACTTTAAAAAGCAAAAATGTGAAGCTCAATGAGATCTTTCGAATGAATATAGTCATAACTGTATAGCAGCTGCCAAACGTTCAGAAACTGGGAAAAACAACTCTGACCGGAAATCTCGAATTTTCGAAGCGGGATTGCGCGGAGGGTGTTAGAATGTCAAAAGAACTTGTTTTGGAAAGTTTCGTCAAATTTCATCCTGATTTGGACCGTCAACCAATAATATATGCCCAAAAGGAATCACCACCTTAAACAAAATTAATTGATGTAGTATAGATTTATAACAAGAGTTTTATAATAAATATTTAGTAAACTCTTAAATAAAAACTAATAGACTACCTTCAATACAAAGTGTTCCGTCAGAAAATTTAAACTTATATATTATGAAAATGAAAGAGTTAGTGGTTTCAGAAAAGATAGATGAAATTATAAAGTGTAAATTATAGGTTAAAAGATTATCGCCCGATTGCACCAAATTGCTTAACACATAGCTTAACGCTTAACAAATTAGCTTAACACCGAGCTAACCCTCATTGGTGCAATCCGGTGTATAAATTATAAATTTCATTAACAAATTTACTTCAGAAAATTATACAGAGTTCAATTTATTTTTTATCTACATGCTAACTTTAGTGGCACTGACTAAAATGAGTTTTAAATTTTATATTTTTGGGAATAACACCGTTTGTCCGATCACAAAAACTTTAATCCAAAAGTATTAACTTCATTAAAAACAATGTCATAATAAGCGATGAGGACTTGAACCGCTATCCTTCACTGTACAGCTTGGATAAAAAGTCATTTACTTTGGTACGCGCACATCTTAAAAATTAAGGTAAACTTTAATACGTTTCACTTTGTTGCTTACTGTAAAGGTGTGCGCATACCAAAGAAGCATTTTAACGTGCTGCTCCGAACCTGAGCTAATTTTGGAAAAATCTTCAATTCTTGCTCAGTGATTTGGCTACGACTCTGACTAGGCCACTATACGACAAGTCGTTTGACAACAATTCGACTACGATTTTAAATTTGAATGTTTGTGTGATCAAACGGTTTCGCTTCTTGACAAAAAAGTTAAGTGCAAAACTTTATTCCCTGCAAACTATTATCAGAAGCCGCTGTTTTCAATCTTGCTCTTAATTTTAACTGTTTTTCGCGCGCACATCTAATTTGCATAATGTGAAGTTCCCAAATCAAATTCACCGCCGAGGGGGGAACAGGTGGTAGCTTTTCACAAATTATAGAACTAAAGCCCCTCTATTGCGAAACGTCAGAAAAATGAATTTTTTGCAAAAAACAGCAAGTAGGATCCCTGCCCTCCACGATTAAATTGGAGCAAGCTATGGAGTAAGTCATACCTACCGTCTTTTGTCCGCACACCCCCCATTGAAAAAAGACAGCCTGTTTAGGTTTGTGTGTTAAACATAGGGTGTACAACTCAATGTCGTCTGTGATCACACGTAGTTTGGGTTCACCCATTACAAAGATTCCGCCTTCGGCGGAATAAAAATTACAATGTACACCTTACATAACTGGATGCACTTGGTGGTAGAAATGAATCGGTAGATTAGAACATTGGTCGCAATTCGAAAATGACCCAAGTATGGGTCACCTATTCAGCGGTCAAAGTAAAAAACAAGTAGGCCCCTAAAATGGGCCTTATATCGCCGCAGAGCTTGGAAGCATTACATGATTGCGTCGTATAGAATATAAAGATAATATGAACTGCTGGTGGCTCAATGTTAAATGTTTGGTCATCCGCGACCCAGTCCGGTCCTTAGCCTAACATTTCAAACCCAGGACCTAGTTCAGCCCTCAGTGTTAGGTCTGATGAATAAATAAGTGCCTTGAGGTCTCGTAAAATTGTCCTGTAAATTTTTATGTGCGTAATTTAAAATTTGCTCCAAGAGAAACAGCTTACGTATTGCACCATATTTACGCCTGAACACAGACTGTTGTGTTGTTACCTTCCCACCCAAATAGTACCCCTTTACCGACCAGTTAAGGATAGACCGCTGGGTTGGCTGGAGCCCACGGCGAACCGATATGTGCTTAGTCCCTTGCTCAAGGGGATTTGCGAAAGCCTTGTGGCAGAGGAGATTCGAATCTCGGACCGTAATATCCTTAGTCGAACGCCTTACCACTCGGACGTCACGGCATACGTCAAAGTAAATCACTTTGGACAGGAGTCAACAGAATAAAGAACGTAGTGACAGAGTATTGAATCCTATTTACTGGAAGGAATAAACTAAAATCAAGTCGATACAGTGTTTCAGACTAAGCTAATTTAATGTTTTTTTGAATGAGTTATTAACCTGTGAGAATATTTTACTTGTCGCATGACCTTTGAATTAAATAGCTTAGAGCTAACTTCAGCCCGACCTGTTTAGAAATCGGAAAGGGTCCATTTATAAAACCAATCGCGTCATATGCTACTATCTTCGACCCTAAGGAAAAGCTAGTCTATATATATATATATATATATATATATATATATATATATATATATATATATATATATATATATATATATACGGAGTTTGCAGTGTACACATTCAGACTTGAATTTGTTTTGCGCTCCTCTGTTCAGATTGCAGGATTGATAACAAATATTTGTGTTAGGCCGGCGCCAGCTGCTGGTCACTGGCTGAACGGCCGAACAGCCGCCGGCCGGTCTATAACACTACTTGGGCCCAAATCGAGGTAAGAAATGCCAGGTGCCGTGTCAAACCCGAGACGCCCTGGGGCCGATGTTATTGACCCTTAAACCCGAGTTAAGTCGCTAATCCGGGTTAATTTCATGCGTTGAAGATACCCGAGTAAAACCGGGATAGCGACTTTAACCCAGGTTCGGGCGTTGATAACATCGGCCCCTGGTCTAAGTTAAGGCCCGAAACTCGAGAGTCACAAGCCCGTGTTAAAGCCTGAGGTCTGAAACATCCATCAAATCCGAACTACGAACCGTTACCAGGATCATGACCGATTGGAGGTCCAAATCCGGTGCTAAAATTCCATAACCTAATCTGGTATATGCTGAATAGCTATTTCTGCCATAGTTTTCCTGAATTATTTCAAGGACGCACTCAGAAAATATGTTTTGAACTTTATATATTTTTGCAGATCTTTTAGCTTTCAGTTGAATATGTTTCTTAAAATCCTCCCAGGATCTTGCGTACCGATTCTCAAGGACGCATGGCAATGAAATTAATTTTTCAATCTGTAAAAGAAATTAACAGTTAGTCTGGATTTTGTCTCTTTAATCCAAGTAAAACTAAAGTTAATAACAATAGGATATGTATACTAGCTGGTCCTTCTTAAACTGCTCCCCCGACCGGTCCAAAATGCCTAAAATGCGGCCCCATGTTAAATTTTCGAGATATAGTCGAATTGAACTTTTGGGCCGCAAGAAGCTTAAATGAGGATGCCGCAAAATTCCTAAACTGCGGCCCGAACTGCAAATAGGAAGCATATCGTAGTTTAAAAGTTGATATAAGGCTTCTCGTTATGGAGCATTGTAGCCGCAAACTTTTAAAGTAGTCAAAGTTTCAATTGGTGACCTGTCGCCGTTTGGGGCCTAAGCCTCCAAAGGCTTCAACATCTGTTGAAAGATTTACAGAATATAGCCAGGATAAGGACAAATGTGTGCTGAAAATGGCGGGTTTGGGTTTTAATGATATATTTAGCATACATTAACACAGGGTCCGATTCTGGGGAGTGTCTACCCCTGAAAAATTACAAAATTTTAAGGAGAAGGAGGTCTGCCCAAAAATTAGCAAAAATTACGAATTTTTTACATTTTTGACCAAAAATTAGTAAAAACTGACAATGTTTAGCGATTTTTAAGAAAATATTTTGTTAACCGATAGTTGTGAGTTCTATCGCCACCCCATGCACAAAATTTGTCCTCTAAGTTTTGAGTCCGATCCCCACCCCAGATCCTAAAATTTTGGGTTGAGGTACTGTAGCGAAGGAAACGACAACCTTAAGGTCTTCTATGAATTTTTTCAAAAATTAATTGTTGTTTTGTGTTGAAATAAGCTAGAACCTTTTCGATATAAGCGAACCACACAAATCAGCCTTTTTCTAGTAATTTCCTTTTGGACTAAAGATTAAGTGTTTGGCAATTGTTCTGCGTAGATACACAACTATTGCCACAGAAAGAGGCTATTGTAGAATAGAGAGTGTATTGTGTATCAGTGAGCTAAGCCTAGGTATGTGGAAATTGGTTGTGGACAAACAAATGACATTTCGTGAATAATGGATATCTATTTTCGTGGCTTATTATGACTCATAGCGCAGAGCTAGATCAAGATGGCGGAATACAAACAAACAGTTGGGGTTGTTCTGTGGGTGAGACTGGTTCGGTTGTGGGTAGTGTTTATCTCTGTCACTTCTAGTTTGAGTCGTAACAACTTTAATCTTGAGATTTTCTACCTATTACTGTTTATTGGCCACGTGTATGCAACTTTTGGAATATGCCGGTGTCACGGTGAAATTTCCCCCACGGAAAAATATCCCCGGTGAAATTTTCCCGGGGGGGGGGGAAGATTTCACCGTTCAGTTGTAAATAATTTTTAACATCTATTTTCAACTTTCCTATTAATTTCTTTTTTCCGAATCAAATTTTCAATTGTTTCCTAACGTAATTAACAATATTTTTAAGAAGTTATCTCATAAGGAGAAGGCCCCACCTTCTAACAAATAATAAAATTCTCAAAACTGAGATTAATATAGATTTGCCCTGAATTCTTACGTTTTGGAGATGCAACATAATTTTTTAAAAAGGTCACAGATGTAGAAATGTTCAATGAGAAAGATTTTATGGCTGCACTTGATCATTACTGTACCTGTGTGTTTTTGTAATGCTCCCTTATTTGCGGATTCGATTCCAAAAATACAAACGGATTAAAAACGGAAATATTCTCATTGCACATTTTATCATATCCTATTGGCTGGAGGTCGTTGCTCTAAGCTAGAGATTTGGTCGAAAAACCATTTTGGTAAAACTGCAATTATTTTGTTTTGAACATCGATTTCTCCAAAACTACCCAATGGATTCGCGTGATTTTCGGTAGGATGAAAATTCGCACTATCGCGGAGGGACAATTGTCTTGGTTTAAGTTAAAATGTCTCCAGTTGCTATAGAAATCTCACTGGAAACTTGCGAAATTTCGTGTCATCACTTCACGGATTTCTGGAACATTAAGACCTGTTGACTTATTGAGCCAAATACAAAAAGTTCCTCGGCCCACATGCCCTTCATATCATGACACATAAACAAATTTAGGTCGATTCTACAGTTTTGATAAATCAATATTCAAAAAATTTTAGCCTATGTTTAGCGTTTATGTCAGAAAATTTCTGCTAATTTAGCTAGTTTCGTGAACTCATTTGTTCTGATTATAAGCTTTAAAACGATGTAATAAAGCTCTTTCAGTAGTATACAAATACGGGTTTCAGGACACTTGGCTTAGTTCACCTTAAGATATTAATTAGCCTAAGAAACCTAAGTAGTTCCTCTCCTATACTACTAAAACAATATTACCCTAAGCCATAGGCAACTTCAACACCTTCATTTATTATATACACAAATCAATACATATATTTATTCAATCAATACATGACCATAAGCAAGTGAATGAATGCCATCATCAAGTATATAACGTTTGTCGTCATAGGCGCTTAATCCTACCTTACACCTTTGTACTGTAGTCAACTGATGGCCTTTCCTATCAATGCTGCTCATAATATGTCTGGTCTGACCTCCTTCAAATAGAATTTGAAGGAGGTCAGTTAGTGTGTGCATGCCCACACTTATTCTGGTAGATCACCTACTTTATTAATTGTACGACTGAGTTATTAATTACTACCTTTCCTTTGTTATTCGGTTTGTTATGTTATGTACTTCACCATAATATTATTATTTTAGTTTATTGATTTCATTGAGAGTTGAGTAATGTTTTGGTTGCGTACTTGTTATTAGATTTTAATTCTACTGCTTTTTTGCTGTGTAAAAGGTCACGATGATAACGCTCCTCATAGAGGTAAACCTCCATTATTTGCTTATAAC